>JADRCH010000014.1:780635-1041047 GCA_019843965.1 Rhynchomys soricoides
TATATATATATATATATATATATATATATATATATATATATATATATTCAACTCCCAGTCATGCTTTCTATATTCATTCAGTGTTGTGAGTAATCTACTAGAGATGAGACACAGTCTATAGCCAATTTAAAAATCTTTTGTTCCAGCTGGCTATTCCACCAGGATTTGGTGACATGGTGGGGCCCAAATGTTTAGAACATGGGATTTTTAAAGTACAAAACCATTCCATCCAAGCACCTCACTTGGTAACTGCAATGGGGCTTTATAAAACTAAGAAGTTTGAAGAAAGCAGACAGTTTAAGAGACGCTAACTTAGCTAGGACATGCTGATGTGTGCTTCCTAGAATAGGGCTGGGTAATTTTGCATGGGATTTATTGATCAAGAGCATCACATTCTAGTAAACTAAAAACAGCCTCAGGAGGAATACAAGATGGAAGAAATGATATACTGTTTGACCCTTAAATATCACTGATAAATTTTGGATGATTTTGTTTCACTGAAAAGAAAATATTTTACTATGATTATTTTATTGTCTTCCTAATATGTTGACTGTAGCATTCACAACATTTACTTGTATATATTTTGGACCATTTTTTTCTACATTATCAAATGTACTGAAGACAGATTGTAAGGAATATATACTATATTTTTTTTCATGTTACTCATGTTATTTGATGAGGTTTGTTCACAGGAAAATATGGTGCTTTTGATAGAGCAGACTTTGTTACACTTATCAATGTGTACCAAAATCCTATTCTTTAATCTCTATTTTCCCAGACATTTCTTAAGATGCTCTTCTGGTAGATATAAAATTCTGTATATCCTCCAGAAAGTTAAAAAATGGAAAAAACATCTCTTTATTGAAGACGTTTGCAATCCAGTTAGTTGAGGCAGCAGCCAATGTGATGTAGTATTTGATTCATTTCTTATGACCATATGTATAGATTAATTTGTAAAGAAAGAACACAAAGTACAAGTGGTATGATGAAGAAAATGGGATAAGAAATCTGACAGTAACATTTATCAGGATATTAGAACCATGAATGTGTTCTCAGCAATCAATACATTAAGTAAAATACATTATATCAAGAGCACATTAGAGGAAGAAAATTCTCCCTGTACCTATGGAAAACTGTTATGTGAAACATCCTTGACATTTTCCATAGACACAGAAGCATTTGTCTCATACCAAATGGGGCTTCTGTGGCTTCTGCTGCTTCCTCCTCTCACTCATCCTCTGCTTCTATTCTGTTTTTCTCTAGTGATTCTAAGGATCAAACACAGCACCATGTGTCCAGTAGGCAAGTTCTATACTGTTGAGCTACATCTCCAGCCCTGACTTCTAAATTTATACTTTGCTTCTCTTAAATGAGAACTGAAACCATTTTGTCAAGCTATACAACGTTGAATTTTGTTCATTCTGATGATGCGATATTCTTTCAGAAGATGCCTTAGGCAGGAAAAACTACAGAACTGAGAGTATAAAGAAGTTTTGAATTCTGTATGAGGAGAAAGATATAAAATATGAGTGTATGTTCAATAGTATTTACCAGATCACACAAGGCCAGAAAAAAATCATTTTATTCATACTGGTTTTTTTTCAGTTTATTTTTCATTGTAATTATATTCAGAATTCATTACATATTATGTTTTGTTTTGAGACAGGACCTCAGCATATAATTTAGGCCTGCTTTAATCTTGAAATCTTCTTGCTTTAGTATCTTAAGTATCATGGATACAGCCTGTGCCAACATATCCAGCAAGATACAATATTTAAACTTGTACAATGACAAGAGGAAGCATTTCAATATGAGAAAAAAAAGTGGTTTAGTGTGATACAAAAAGTCTGCCTCATTCTTTATTTGTGATAAGAAGAACATATGATATTGGCTTCTTCTCAGAGCTTAGCCTTGGAGATGACACAAAAGCATGAGGAAGGTTGACAGACTTCAAAACAATAAAACCTTGAGGACTCTCTGGGAAGAAAAGTGACAAACCCAACCTACGTTCATTAAGAAGAGGACTAGAGACAGGCACAGAGTACAAACAGATGAAGGCCATTACTGATGATTTTTTGGTCATGTACTGATTATGTAATATCATTGTCCATCTGTCCCACACAAAGAATAACCAACATAATAGAGAGCAGAGGGAATTATTAGATGACTAGCTGTGTGGTTAGTTATAAATAAGAAATAAGCCTAGAACATGATATTTGCTTGTCTACATTTTAGAACACATAGACAAAAAATTTTATTAGAATTGATAAATGAACTTATCTAAGAGGCAAAACAAAAAATCAACATAAAAATCATTATCAAATACATTCTAATGATAAAATTTGAAATAGAAAGAAAGAAAAAAATCATTATTAGTACTTAAAAAAGAGATGATCCTTTAAAATGAACAGTGATGAAATAAAGAGAACACTAAATTGTGGGATAATATACTCATCATTGGATTGTAAGAATGACAATTTATATAAAAAAAATTTATGCCTCTCAAGTAAATCTAAAGATATAAACAAACTCCATAAATATACCAAATAACTAGAAAAAAAAATCCAAATTTATATGAAACCAAAAACCAACAACAAAAAAGAATAAAACACCAAACTAAAACAAAAATACAAAGAGGAAATATAATACTGAATAAAATGCAAAAGAAGGAATGCTATGCTACATGAGTTCAAAATATATTCTCAAACTGTGCTGGGCTCAGCATGCCCCTGATGAGGACAGAGTGGCATGGTGCATACCTCTGGAACATGGTCCTAATGTGAGCCTCCATGAGAGTAGATGGTTGTTGTGGGCATAAGGCTTTTTGTTGTTGTTGTTGTTTGTTTGTTGTTGTTGTTGTAATAGTGTACATATTCTCTGAACTTACTATCAGTGGAGGACTCTGTCCTTCCCAGGAATGCCCTCCCTGTTAATGTTAATGATTCCATAACTATTAGAAAATGAATGAGTCCAGGAGGATATTGTGTGCCTCAGTCTCTGATTTGTAGGAACCTTCTAGACTGCCCTATATATGATGGGAAAGAGTTCTAAATACATGAGCTCAAAAATACATAATATCTCAACTATGTAAAATATAAGGATGCAATCTGAATTACATGAGAGGCTTAACATTTAGCTAATGATCTTCCTTTCATAGATATTATCACATCCTTACCTCTTCAAAATTATATAATTTCTGGTCTGCCCAGAATAAAGTGTATGCCCCAATAAAGAAATATGAACCAGCAAGGATCATTTCAGAGAACTGCTTCATTAAAGATCAACATGGAAAAGGACTTTTCCTAAATAAACCATCACATTAAGATATCCAAAGAAATCGTTCTCTCTTCTTCTGCCACACTGGCATTCTTGGTATTGGCTCTCCATTTGAGAGAATCTTGCTCAACCCAAGCTCTGCTTTCCCTTTCCACTTTGATTTGCAAATGCACAGAGGGGAAACATAGACCAATATGCCTGACTTCCTCTGCAGGAGGTTCACCAGCAATGTCCATGTACATAGAGAGGAAACAAGGAACCTCGCCATTCATCCCAGATCCCACTTTCCCCTTCTATTTCAGTGTGTTTGTTTTATTCTACCAGTTTATTTATTTACATTGATGGATTTTCATACATTGGATGATTCATTCCTGGGGTGAAGCTTACTTGATCATGATGGATGAAGTTTTTGATGTTTACTTGTATTTGATTAGTGAGCACTTTATTGAGTATTTTTGTATCAGTGTTCATAAGGGACATTGGTCTGAAATACCCTTTCTTGTTTCTTCTTTTTATGGTTTAGGTATCAGCATGACTGTAGCCTCACAGAGTGAGTTTGGTAATGTTCCTTCTGTTTCTATTTTATCTAATAGTTTGAAGTGTATTGGTATTAGTTCTTCTTTGAATGTCTGGTAGGACTCTGCATCAAAATCAACTGGCTATGGACTTTTATGGTTAGGAGACTTTATTAAATACTTCTATTAACTTAAGGGTTATAGACCTATTTACATTGCTTACCTGATTTTTATTTAACTTTGATAAGTGACGTCTACCAGGGAAACCATACATTTCATTTAGATTTTCCAATTTTGTGCAGTAAAGATTTTTGGTGTAAGACCTACTGATTCTTTGGATTTTCTTGGTACTCATTGCTGTGTCTCTGTTTTTGTTTCTGATTTTGATCATTTTGATAATCTTTCTCTCTCTTTTAGTTGCTTTGGCTAAGGATTTGTCTATCCTATTGATCTTTTAGATCCCACTCTTGGATTTGGTGATTGTTTATATTATTCTCTTTGTTTCCAATTGATTGATTTCGACCATGAGTATGAATACTTCTCTTCACCTACTTCCTTTGGATGTGGTTTATACTTTTTGTTCTAGAGCTTTCAAGATAGCTGGTAAGTAACTAGGATGTACGCATTGTCATTCTCCATATCTTTTGATTACTTTTGTTTAAAAGTCTATTTTATGAGATACTAGAATGGTTGTTCCAGCTTGCTTCTTGGGCCCATTTTAATTACTTGGGAATTGTTTTTTTCGAGCCTGTTCCTCTGATATAATATCTATCTTTATGAGGTGTTTCTCCTATGTACCAGAAGGATGATGGATCCTGTTTTGGAGTCCATTCTGTTAACCTTTGCCTGCTTTCTCTCTCTCTCTCTCTCTCTCTCTCTCTCTCTCTCTCTCTCTCTCTTCCTGTCTGTCCTGTATTTCTTTCTTTCTTTCTTTCTTTCTTTCTTTCTTGATTGGAATTCATCAATAGTGAAGAATACTAAAGCTTAATGATTGTTAATTCCTGTTATTTAGATGTTGTTGATCGTAATGTGTTTGTGTGTGTATGTGTGAGTGTGTGTGTGTGTGTGTGTGTGTGTGTGTGTGTGCCTTCTTTTGGTTTTGATGTTTTGGATTTATCAATTTCCTCTATTTTATTGGGTGTACTTAATGTCTTTGGGTGTATTTTTTCCTTATCTTATGTAAGGCTCAATTTGTGGCTAGAAATTTTTTAAATTTTGTTTTTGTCTTAGAGTTTCTTGTTTGCTTCATCTGTAGTTATCTAAAATTTTGCTTGCTATAGTAATCTGGCTTGTAATTTATGGTCTCTTATGAATTGTAAGATATATGCCCAGGCCCATCTCAGTTCTAGAGTCTCTGTTGAGAAGAGTGTTAATTTGACAGGTCTGTCTTTATATGCTACTTGGCATTTTTTCCTTACAGCTTTTAACATTCTTTCTTTGTTTTCTACATTTATTGTTTTGATTACTATGTGGAAGTAGGATTTGCATTTCTGTTCCAATATATTTGGTGTTCTGTAAGCTTCTTTTGTGTTCAGAAATATCTTTTTCTTTAGTTTAAGGAGATTTTCTTCTGTGATTTCACTGAGAATATTTTCTGGGCCCTAAGGCTAGGAATATTCTCCTTCTTTTATTCCTATTATTCTTAGGCTTGGTGTTTTCATAGTGTCCTATGATTCCTGGGTTCTTTTGGTCTGAATTCTTTAAGATTTAACTGTTTCTTTGACCTATGTAATGATATCTTCTATGCTTAATTTTCTTTCTTCCATCTATTGTATTCCTTTTGTGATGCTTGTGTCTGTAGTTCCTGTTCTCCTACCTTGATGTTTGTATCCAGGATTCCCTCTCTTTATATTTACTTTATTGGCTCTAACCTCATTTTCAGCTCTTAAACAGATTTATTAATTACCTTTACATGCTTGATTCTATTGTTCTGTATTTCTTTAAGGGATTTATTCATTGCTTCTTTAAACCCCTCTATAATCCTTATATGATCAAATTTAATGTCATTTTCTTGTGGTTTAGCTGTGTTATGATGTTCATGGATTGCTGTACTAGGAAACCTGCATCTGGTAATGCAATATTCCTCTTGCATTTGTTGATTGTTTTCTCAAATTGGTTTTTAGCCATATGGAAACCCCTTGTTCTGGAAGGTCCCTAGGAAGGCAGGTAGAGATAAGAACTGGAAAAGAACTACAGTGGAGAAAGAAGAGATCAAAGATGCTTGGTGTCACATAGGATTACTTTTTTCTTTCATTTTCTTTTCTTTTCTTTCTTCCTTTTTTTTGATACTTTATTTACATTTCAAATATTTCCCCCTCTCCAGATCTCCCCTTTGGAACCTTTCTATCCGCTACCCCACTCCCCTGTCTCTATGAGGGTATTCCTTCAACCACCCACTCTCAACTTCTGTCCTTGGCATTCACCTATACTGGGGCATCTAACACCCCCAGACCCAAAGTACTCTTCTCCCACTGATGGCTAACAAGACCCTCCTCTGCCACATATATGGCCAGCACCAATGGTCCCTCCATGTGTATTCTTTGATTGGTGATCCAGTCTCTGGGAGCATCTGGAAGTTAGGTCAGTTGACAATGTTGCTCCCTCCATGGGGATGCCAACTCCTTCAGGATTTATTTATCCTGATTTATTTTCTATATATCTACTCAATTTTACCAAAAATTTATTCTATATATGTTTTCAATTTTATTGTCAATTTCATCAACATATGTCTTCAGTTTTATTAGAAATTTTTTTCATACTTTATTTACATTTCAAATGTTTCCCCCTTCCTAGATCTCCCTTTTGGAACCTCCCCATTCCCTCTCCCATTCCTCTGCCACTATGGGGGTATTCCTCTACCCACCCACCCACCTACTCTCATCTTCCCTTTGTGGCATTCTCCTATATTGGGGGATCTAACACTTTCAGGCCCAAGGGCCTCTGCTCTCCCTGATGGCTAACAAGACCCTCCTCTGCTGCATATCTGACCAGCACCATGGTTTTCTCCATGTGTATTCTTTGGTTGGTGATCCAGTCTCTGGGAGTACTGGGGGATCAGGCCAGTGGCAACTGTTGCTCCCTGTGAGAGGCTGCAAACTCTCTCAGCTCCTTCAGTCCCTTCTCCAACTCCTCAATCTGTGACCTCACACTCAGCCCAATGGTTGCTATGAAGTGACTCTTAGGTATTCTGAACTTTTGGGTTAATATCCACTTATCAGAGAGTACATACCATGCTCATTTCTTTTGTAACTGAGTTACTTTGCTCAGGATGATATTTTCAAGTTCCATTCATTTGCCTGTAAATATTATGAAGTCAGTATATAGCCACTGTGTATTCCATTGTGTTAATGTACAACATTTTCTGTATCCATTCCTCTGTTGAAGGACATATGGCTTGTTTCCAGCTTCTGGCTATTATAAATACGGCTGCTATGATCATAGTGTAGCATGTGTCTTTATTAAATGTTGAAGCATCTTCTGGCTGTAAACCCTGGAGTGGAATAGCTGGGTCTTCATGTAGTATTATGTTCATTTTATCTGAGGGTCCACCAAACTGATTTTCAGAGATGTTATACAAGTTTGCAATACCACCAGCAATGGAGGAGTGTTCTTCTTTTTCTACATCCTCACCAACATCTGCTATCACCTGAGGTTTTGATTTTAGTCATTCTGACTGGTATGAGGTAGAATCTCAGGGTTGTTTTGATATACATTTCCTTGATGACTAAGGATGTTGAACAGTTCTTTAGGTGCTTCTCAGCCCTACAACTATCCTTAGTTGAGAATTCTCTGTTAAGCTCTGATCCTTATATTTTGATAGGGTTATATGGATCTCTGGAGACTAACTTCTTGAGTTCTTTGTATATATTAGATATTAGCCCTCTATCAGATGTAGGATTGGTAAAGATCTTTTCCCAATCTGTCGGTTGCCGTTTTGTGCTATTTACAGTGTCCTTTGCCCTACAGAAGATTTGTAATTTCATGAGGTCCCATTTGTCGATTCTTGATCTTAGAGCACAAGCCATTGGTGTTCTATTTAGGAACTTTTCCCCTGTACCCGTGTGTTCAAGACTTTCCCCCACTTTCTTTTCTATTAGATTTGCTGTATCTGGTTTTATGTGCACAACCTTGATCCACTTGGACTTGAGTTTTGCATAGGGAGATAAGAGTGGATCAATTTGCATTCTTCTATATGTAGACCGCCAGTTGAATCAGCACCATTTGTTGAAAATGCTGTCTTTTTTCCATTGGATGGTTTAAGCTCCTTTGTTAAAGATCAACTATCCTTAGGTACATGGCTTCATTTCTGGGTGTTCGATTCTATTCCATTGATCTACCTGTTTGGCACTCTACCCATTCCATGCAGTTTTCATCACTACTGCTCTGTAGTACAACTTGAGGTCAGGGATGCTGATTCCCACAGAAGTCCTTTTATTGTTGAGAATAGTTTTTGCTATCCTGGGCTCTTTGTTATTACATATGAATTGGAGAATTGCTCTTTCTAAGTCTGTAAAGAATTGAGTTGAAATTTCAATGGGAATTGCATTGAATCTGTAGATTGCTTTCATCAGGATGGCCATTTCAACTATATTAATCCTGCCAATACATGAGCATGGGAGAACTTTCCATCTTCTGAAGTCTTCTTTGATTTCATTCTTCAGAGACTTGAAGTTCTTGTCATACAGATCTTTCACTTGTTTGGTTAGAATCACACCAAGACACTTTATATTGTTTGTGACAATTGTGAATGTTGTCATTTCCCTAATTTCCTTTTCTCCCTGTTTATCCTTTGAGTGTAGGAAGGCTACTCATTTGCCTGAGTTAATTTTGTATCCGGCCACTTTGTTAAAGTTGTTTATGAGCTGTAGCAGATCTCTAGTGGAGATTTTTGGATCACTTAACCATCATTAACTTATACCATCATTAACCACTTAACCATCATTAACTTATACCATCATATCATCTGCAAATAGTGATACTTTGATTTCTTACTTTACCATTTGTATTTCTTTGACTACCATTTGTTGTCTAATTGTTCTAGCTAGAACTTCAAATACTATATCAAATAGATAGGGAGAGAGGTGGCAGCCTTGTCTAGTCCATGATTTAAGTGGCATAGCTTCAAGTTTCTCTCCATTCAGTCTGATGTTGGCCTGTGGTTTGCTGTATATTGCTTTCACTATGTTTAGGTATGGTCTGTGAATTCCTAATCTTTCCATGACTTTTATGTGAAGGGATACAAAATTTTGTCAAATCCTTTTTCAGGATCAAATGTAATGATCATGTGAGGGTTTTTTTTTTTTTTTTTTAGTTTGTTTATGTAGTGGATTACAATGATGGATTTCCAGGTATTGAACCATCCCTGCATCCCTGGGATGAAGCCTACTTGATCATGGTGAATGATCTTTTTGATGTGTACTTGGATTTGGTTTGCAAGAATTTTATTGAGTATTTTTGCATCGATGTTCATAAGGGAAATTGATCTGAAGTCTTCTTTTATTGTTGGGTCTTTGTGATGTTTTGGTATCAGTGTAACTGTACCTTCATAGAATGAATTGGGTAGTGTTCCTTCTATTTCTATTCTGTGGAATAGAAAGAAGAGTATCAGTATTAGGTCTTATTTGAAGGTCTGATAGAATTCTGCACTGAACCCATCTAGTCCTGGGCTTTCTTTGATTGGGAGACTTTTAATGACTGCTTTTATTTCTTTAGTAGTTATGAGACTGTTTAGATGGTATTTCTGATCCTGATTTAACTTTGTTATTTGGTATCTGTCCAGAAACTTCTCCATTTCATCCAGATTTTCCAATTTTGTGGCATATAGGCTTTTGTAGTAGGATCTGATGATTGTTTGAATTTCCTCAGAATCTGTTGTTATATCTCCCTTTTCATTTCTGATGTTGTTAATTTGGATACTGTCTCTGTGCCCTCTGGTTAGTCTGATAAGGGTTTATGTATTTTGTTGATTTTCTCAAAGAGTCAACTCCTAGTTTTGTTGATTATTTTTATAGTTCTTTTAGTTTCTACTTGGTTGATTTCAGCAATTAATTTGATTATTTCTTGTCTTCTAATCCTCTTGGGTGTATTAGCTTCTTCTTGTTCTAGAACTTTCATTTGTGCTGTTAAACTGGTAGTATATGCTCTCTCCAGTTTCTTTTTGGAATCATTCAAAGCTGTGATTTTTCCTCTTAACGCTGCTTTTATTGTGTCCCATGAGTTTGGGTATGTTGTACTTTCATTTTAATTAATTTCTAGGAAATCTTTAATTTCTTTCTTTATTTCTTCTTTGACTAAGTTATCATTTAGTAGTGTGTTGTTCAGCTTCCATGTGAATGTGGGCTTTCTGTTGCTGTTGTTGCCATTGAAGACAAGCCTTAATCCATAGTGATCTGATAGGAGGCATGGGATTATTTCAGTACTCTTATATCTGTTGAGGTTTATTTTGTGACCAATTATATGATCAATTTTGGAGAAAATTCCATGAGATGTTGAGAAGAAGGTATATTCTTTTGATGTCAGATGAAATGTTCCATAGTATTTGTTAAATCCATTTTGTTCATAACATTTGTTAGTTTCAATGTGTCTCTGTTTAGTTTGTGTTTCCAATATCTGTCCATTATTAGAGTGGGGTGCTGAAGTCTCCCATCATTATTGTGGGAGTTGCAATGTGTGCTTAGAGCTTTAGTAAAGTTATATTTATGAATGTGGGTGCCCTTGCATTTTGAGCATAGATGTTCAGAATTGAGAGTTTTTCTTGGTAGAATTTTTTTGATAAGTATGAATTCCTTATCTCTTTTGATAACTTTTTGTTGAAAGTTTATTTATCCGATATTAGAATGGCTACTCGAGCCTGTTCCTTGGGACCATTTGCCTGGAAATTGTTTTCCAGCCTTTACTCTGAAGTAGTGTTTGTCTTTAACATGGAGGAGCATTTCCTGGATGCAACAAAATGCTGTGTCCTGTTTATGGATCCAGTCTGTCACTCTATTTCTTTTTATTGGGGAATTGAGTCCATTGATGTTAAGAGATATTAAGAAATAGTGATTGTTGCTTCCTGTTATTTTTGATGTTATTTTTATGTTTGTGTGGCTATCTCCTTTGGATTTGTTGATGGATTACTTTCTAGCTTTTTCTGTGGTATAGTTTCACTACTTGAGTTGTGGTTTTCTGTCTCTTATTCTTCGAAGGACTGGGTTTGTGGAAACATACTGTGCAAATTTGGTTTTGTCATAGAATATTTTGGTTTCACCATCTATGATAATTGAAAGTTTTGCTGGGTATAGCAGCCTGGGCTGGCATTTGTGTTCTCTTAGATGCTGTAAGAGATCTACCCAGAATCTTCTATATTTCATAGTCTCTGGTGGGAAGATTGGTGTAATTCTGAAAGGTCTTACTTTATATGTTACTTGACCTTTTTCTCTTACTGCTTTTATTAATCTTTATTTTGTTTATTTGGTGTTTTGAATATAATGTGATGGGTGGAATTTCTTTTCTGGTCCAATGTATTTGGAATTCTGTAGGCTTCTTGTATATTTATGTTCATCACTTTCTTTAGGTTAGTGAAGTTTTCTTCCATAATTTTGTTGAGGATATATACTGGTCCTTTAAGTTGGGAAAATTCACTTTCTTCTACACTTATTATTCTCAGGTTTTGTCTTCTCATTTTATCCTGTATGTCCTGGATGGCTTAGGAGATTTTTGCATTTTGCATTTTCTTTGACTGTTGTGTCAACATTTTTTGTGGTATCTTTTGCACCTGAGATTCTTTCTTCTACCTCTTGAATTCTGTTGTTGATGCTTGCTTCTATGACTCCTGATCTCTTACCTAGGTTTTCTAACTCCAGGGTTGTTTTTCTTTGTGATTTTTTTATTGTTTCTATTTCTATTTTTTAGCTCCTGGATGGTTTTGTTCATTTTCTTTGTCTGTTTGATTGTGTTTTCCTGTAATTCCGCCCGTTTGATTGTGTTTTCCTTTAATTCTTTAAGGGATTTTTGTGTTTCATCTATAAGTGCTTCGAGTTTTTTTGCCTGTGTTCTCTTGTATTTCTTTAGGGAGTTATTTCCTTCTAAAATTCTTCTATCATCCTCTTGATTAGTGATTTTAAGACTGAGTCTTGCTTTGTTGGTGTGTTGGGGTATGCAGGGCATGCTGTGGTCGGAGAGCTGGGTTCTGATGATTCCAAGTTGCCTAGGTTTCTGTTCCTTATGTTCTTGCCCTTGCCTTTCTCTATCCGGTTATCTTTGGATTTAGCTGGTCTTACTCTCTCTGACTGTGGCTTGTTTTTCCTGAAAACCTAGGTGTCAATACTCCTTGAAAACCAGTTCTCTCTGAGAGAATTTGTGTTTGAATAGCTGTGGTACAGGGTCAACTCTGGGGTGCACACAGAAAACAGAAGGATCTTGTCCCCAGTTGTCCCTTGGTTCCCATGTTCTGATGGTTCTGCAAGGTTCCCTCTTGATCTAGTGAATTTGAACAGAAGTGATGGTCTTTCCTGTGCTTGAAAGTGTGTTGGCACTCCTGGGATACCAGCTCTCTCCAGGTATTATTTGAGTATGGAGTCCTGTGTCACAGGATCTGCTCCCCATCCACAGAAAGAAACCAGAAGACCACTACACAGTCCCTGTGTCCTGAGTATTTCATGTAGTTCCCTCTGAGCAGACAAGCTTTTCCATGCTCCTGGGAGGTTAGCTTTCTCCCAGTGCTATTTGAGTATGGAGCCCTGTTGGCCCAGGCAGAGTTTTCCTGCCACAGATGGAAAATATAAGGCTCCTTCTTCTTGCCTGTTCCTCAATCCCTGTGTCCCAAGGATTCTGGGTGAGTTTTGCTAAATAGCGTTGCCACTCTTACCCCCTCTCATGGGCTTTCCCACACTCCTGGGAGGGTAGATTTCTCCCAGTGCTATTTGGCTATGGAGTCCTAGTCCAGATAAGATTTCTATATAAATGTTTTATAGATCTGATATAATACAGTTGTTCAGTTAAGGCCATTGAACTTATAATTCTCACTTCTATGCAGATAGAAATTAGATTTGTGTATTGTAAAAATTTAAATGTTTAGTAACAGTAGAGCACTTTACACTAAAACACCAACTATGTATGAAGAGATATTGTCTGAAACTTTAGAAAAAATTTTATTCTTTCTGGAGTACTGCTATTTTTGTTAAAGGTCATATTTATGATAAAAATCCACCTATATTTTATGATGAGATTGAAGTCAAAGCAAATATGTGTCCACTTCTTCTATTTATGAAACTCTGTGTGTTTTAGATGATAGGTTTTATTTTGTTGAAATGACATTATCTGAAATCTTTCTTTACCATTCACCGTCTTATATCATATTTTAAACCACTAATATTACTGCAAACTCTAGGGTATGCAACCCTCAGGTTTAGCTCTTTTAACAACTATATTAAATCATTTTATGTTCCCTAAAGGAGGCTAGTATTTTTGATTCTATAAATGCTCATTTATGGATACATAGGATGATCTCATGAGACCCAGCAAGATATTGAAAGTTACTAGGTTTAGGAACCTCACCATAGTTATATTTTTTCAAGTGTAATTAAAATCACAGTGCCCTCTGTGTATGGTTAGGTAATGTAGAAATTGTTTTATTCATCCATTTTCTTTTAACTATGTTCATTTGAGAAGTCCCCATAAACCTAAAGGTTAACAAGTAAAATTTTAGTTGAATTATTTTTGCACTGCTGTTGGTTCGCTATTGGTGCACATTTTTTTTTTCCTGAGAAGAGACATGTAACACTGGTATCTATACTTCTCCATAGAAATGAAATAAATGTTTTCCTAATTAAAAGTTCACTCTGTGATGTCCTTGTGTTTAATTTCTGACTAGTTTTTCATTGTGTAAATGAACAACATTTTTCATTTATTTTTCCATTGAGGGACATCTTGGCTTTTTCCTGTTTCTGGCTATTAGTAATAAAGCTGACATGAACTTAGGTGAGCAAGTGTCCTTGTGATATGGTTTAGCATATTTTGGGTATATGCCCAGGAGTAGCATAGGTGAGTTTTAAGGTAGAACTATTCCCAATTTCCTGAGAAACCACCAAATTGATTTTCAGAGTGGTTCTACAAGTTTACATTCTCACCAGCTATGGAGGACTGTTTCTCTTGCTCCATATCCTTGCTACCATGAGCTGTCAGTTTATTTTTTGATATTAGCCATTCTTGCAAGTTTTATGATAGAATCTCAGAATCATTTTGATTTGAACTTCCTGATGACTAAAGATATTGATTGCTTCTTAACTACTTTCTCTAACTGCCTTGCCTATGCTCAATATGTAAAGATCCACCAATTCAAGGTTCATCTGTTGATATTCTGTTTTGCTTAGTACTCTGTTTTCAGTATTCAGCCCTTTGTTGGATGTAGGATAAGTAAAGATCTTTTCTCTACTCAGCTATTAGAATAAAGGACACCATGGAATTTGCAGGCAAATAGGTGGGACTAGAAAATATCATCCTGAATAAGTAATCCAGGCACAGAAATGCTAAAATGGTATTTACTCACTTAAAATTTGATATTAGGTATAAAGTACAGGGTGACCATGCTACAACACACATAGGCAAAGAGCTAAATAACAAGGAGTGCCTGGAGTTTGGCATGTTTCTGAGAATGAACAAGGCAAATAAACAAACAAACTTATAAAGAAAAAATGCATTGGTTTCCTTGATAAATTTTTCTAAGAATTGATTGGGTACAGGAAGACTTATTTCTTCTCAAGCACTTCTGGTGTTTTACTCTGAATATGAAAGTCCCTTTTAAAAGTTAAAGTTGATATTTTAAACTATAGATGAAATAAAAATTTTTTTGGATACTCTGACATAAGTAACTTTCATAGATTAAAATACTGTTTTTACAGTAGTAAAATTCATTCTATGTAAAAAATTTTCCTCTAATTTTTTTTTGTTGTTTATGTTTGACGGTTATTTTCCTACTAGGTTTAAGAAGGAAAAACAAACAAACAAACAAGCAAACAAAAACAAAAAACAAAACAAAAACCCTAACAATACAAAAATGTTATTATGAAGTTAACATAAATTATTATGAAGAAGAAAATAAAAATTATGTCATGATTTATCTATCCATATAAGGACATGATAAAATGATACATGAACCAATTCTACAGCACAATATTTAGAATATGTATTGTTATGAGAACATAATCAAGGAAAAATAGCAATATATAATTTAATTTGTTTAAAATGTAAAACCATTGCAAAGCTGCTCATATTTTACATGTATTTAAGCATGAATTTATGAATTAAAACTTTTACAATGCTAAACATCCTGAAGCTGTAGTTTGTATGTTTTGAATACTTCACATATTTCATAATAAGTCAAACAAAAAAGGGAAGAAATTTCTAGAAGATCAGAGAATGCAGATTACTAAGAAGAATCCTGTGATACAGTACTCTTGAAAATGGTGATGTAGAACTTCTGTTCTGTGTCAGGAAAAATGATACAGAGAAACATTCCGAGTACCATGTATACTCTGATGAAATGTAGAACATTTTCTCCATCTTATTAACTTATTAAAGTCACAAATTGTACATTAATGGAATTTTCCTATCAACAGATACATCAGTAATATATTTTTTTAATTTAAATGCCGATCTTTAAAGGGAACTTACTGTATGGTATTTATTATGTCCTTGTTTCAAGCAATGTATTTTGCATAGATAGTGACAGATCTTTAATTCCAATTTCTTTTCTTTGGAAAAAAAATTATTCATGAGTAATGTTGAAATGAAGTAATCATTCAACTTTTTAATTTCAGACACTTCAGAGAAATTTTTAAAACTAATTCATCTTCCACACATTTTCATATTTATGTGTGAATTTTAAAAATAACATAAATTTAATTGGATGCCAAGAATGTATTGTCTAAGCCATTGAATTCCAGAACTGTTGGATTTGCTTGATGCTTGATCTGCATATATAGATAGATTCAAAAGACTCAAGTGTCATTAACTCCACCTCATGATGGTAAACCTTACAAAATGTACCTTGCTTTGCTAAGAATTTTGAGTTAAAGAATACATACAAGATAGACCTTTGTAACCTTCCTTCCCCTTTCTACCTTAAAAGTAGCCATGGACACTAAAACTCATCCTTCTTTTTTCTTGAAAGAGGCAGTAACACCCAGTTGGCTTTCCTTTCAGTGAGGCCATATGACATATTATTGAGGGTCATGCCAGAGGACCAACAAGTGGCTTTATAACTCATGGAATTCTGCCAACCATGAAATTAGCACAATTATGATAGGTGTGCCTTGGAGAGGGACAGCCCCAAGGACTATACATCTTGAGGGCTTCATGCTATTTTGGAGTTTTGCTATTCTTGTTTCTTTCACATCTCTCTTAATCTAAGAATTCTCTGAAAACTATAAGCAGGACTCTAGTTCCTCATTGGGCAGTACCATTGGCATTCACAGTAATAGTGCTTGATCTTTCTCAAGAATTGCAGACATAGCAGATTAATAATTCAGTCACCATCACTAGAAAGACCATAGAGATACAGATAGTATTTGAAAAAATAAATTGATAGTGAAATAAAGTTAAGGTGTTTTGCTAGTGGCTTGACAAAGAAAATTTTAGGGAACAATTTGAAGTTCAGAAAAGCATACTTCATAGATGAGCTGGGGATTTTTGAAGTCAGGGAAAAATAATTTCAGCCTTATTAGCATTGGGTGATGTGACTATTACTGAGCATGATTAATTTCTTGTACCCATTATACTTGCCATCAGCTTTCTGATATGATTTAATAAAAATTGCTGATGAGTGGATGTTCATTATGAGTATTTAAAATAAAAACTGACTTTTTTTTTTACATAAAAGTTTAGATTTTTTACAATTTTAAGATTTTATAAGATTATTTTAAGGTAAATAATAAAATATTTTATTCTTTCCTTGTACGTGTAAATTGCTGTCTGTCAGCCAGAAAAATTAGTTGAGAAAATTACCTTGCTTGCTTACACTTTGTTAATCCATAACAAGTTATTTAGTCATGAATGTATGTGGGTTATTGTTAATATTTTTTAACCTGTACTATGTAAAATGTTTTTTTTTCCATGTAAAGGTGTTGAGGAACCCTACTGGTATATATATGCAATCTCACTAAAGGAAAAAATGTGATCATATTTTAATTTCTATATTGCTTGAAAGATTTTGCTGAGACATATAAGCTGTGGGAAAAAATTAAAGCTTTAGAGCTTGTTGAAGTTTGCTTCATCAATCCAGTGTCTCTGTACATGTGTGTGTACATCAAGTTCTCAGGTTATGCTGTCTAACCATATTCTTCCATGTCAAATTATATTTTACCAAAGGTGACTATTTCCTTACCATTTACCATAAAATATATTAAGAGTTCCATGTTTCTTTGGACTGTCCCTTTCTTATAAGGATCCTCATGTTATAGAAACTTATTAAATAAACATATATATTTTCTCATTTTAAATTGTCTTTGTTAGTTTTACTTTTAGGGCAGCTCAGAAACTCTCAGGGGTTAATCAAACCTTCCTTTCCCAGAGTTTAAAGTTTGTTTATACTGTAAATTTTGTTTGGTCTTCCTATTTTGTTTTTAAATTGAGCTATTCTGTTTTCACTAGTGTCTTGGTTATGGTAGTTATTGCTGCAAAGAAACACTATGACCATAAAGCATGTTACAGATGAAATTGTTTATTTTATCTAATCTTTTACTTGCACATGAAGGATTTAAGGATAGGAACTCAAGTAAAACAGGAACTTGGATGCCAGATTGCATGCAGAAGCCACAAAGTGACCTGTGTACTGGTTTTCTTCTCATGGCTTGCTCATCTTTCTTCTTATATAACCCAGGACCAACAACCCAGTAATGGCACTATTCACAATAGTCTGGTCCATGCCCCACTGATCACTAACTGAGAAAATGCCTTACATACTGATTTCATGGAGGTAATTCTTCAACTGAAGCTTCTTCCTGTATGATGATTCTAGCTTTTGTTAATTTGTCACTAATCGGTTGATTAGTAAAGCGTATATGTCAATCAACAGAAAAATGTATACAGAAAATGTGGTACACTTACACAATGGAATACAACCCAGCTCATAAAAAAAATATGAAAATAGCAGATAAATGGATCTAGCTAGAGAAATCATGATGAATGGAATAACCCAGACACAAAATACAAATATATTAGGTATTATACTACTTGTTGATATTAGCTCTTAAGCCTTTAATAGGCATACTAGTAGACAGAGTAGACATATAAACACAGAGGTTAGGTATAGAGTAATGGAATAAGGGACAGAGATTGACCCTCCTAGAAAGAGAAATGAAATATATATTAGTAGATAGTTCACTCTCTCTCTCTCTCTCTCTCTCTCACTCTCTCTCTCTCTGTATTGTAATAGAGAATTAAATGGAGAGGACAAGAAAAACAGAACTAACACTAACAGCCATTTGAAGGGTCATATGGAATCTTGCTACAATTGAAACATCTACATTATATGAGTAATCTTTGTGCAATCACCAAATAATGGAAAAGACAAAGACCCAATTATATGTCTCTCATCACTAAGTGAAACCTCTAGTACTATGAAACAGTTACAGCTGAGAAGTTGGTTGGGCAATGGGCTCCCAATAATACCACCTAAAGACCTCAATCTATTACTATATTTATTGCTGGCTCTATAAGGACCTATAGTTGAAGACATGTAAATATATCATTGAACATAAAGAAGTCAAACTGATGACTAATTAGACCTGGAGAGGTACTCAAGCATGCTACCAAAGGAGAAAGATAAACACCAAATCTAGCTATGTAAAAAGATGTATGCAAAATATGCTACGACAGTAGTGGCACAAAACATAGGGAATAACCATCCAATATTTAATAGGATTTAAGACTCAGTCTATGAGATGTAAACTATGTAACACTGCTCTACTGTCCAAGAGCCTAAGACTAGTTAGATCGCATACCTAAAGGAAAACTAAGTACTATAGTTCTTAGATGCAATAAAACTGCTTCTAAAGAAAATCTGCTATATTCATAGATTACCGTCTTGTTCAGTCTTTATCAGCAAAGTTTTTTCATGCAGCAGAAAGGAACAAATACAGATTCCTAGAACTGGCCAATTTGCAATGTGTGAGACATATTATGCATTTTGACATAAATGTGATGCCTTCTCAAGTCCCTTCGCTTGAAATTCATGGAACATTGCAGAGGAGAAGGTTTAATGATTATAACAGAGAGCAAATGGAATACACCATGGAAACAAGATCTTGTAGATACAACAGAACCAAGAAACCTATGAGTTCAAAAAGATGTAATGCACACATAAAGCCTACAAAGGAACAAGATAGATGAAGTTCCAGCATTGAGAGGAGAATTGAATCTGATGGAATCTAGACTAAGGTAAGGCCACACCCTCATTAAAGAAAAAAATAGATATTTATGAGATAAATGAAAATAGTTGTTTAAAAAGCAAAAAAATATACAATGGGGAAAAGAAAACTTCTTCAATAAAGTTGCCGGTCTAACTGACAGTCTGTATGTAGAAAAATGAAAAAAAGATCGATATTTGTCACCTTGCACAAAGTGAATCAAGGACCTAAATATAAAACTAGATACACCGAATCTAGTAGAAGAGAAAGTGGGAAAGAGCCTTGAACTCATTGGCATGGGTTCTGTTTCCTAAACAGAACTCCAATGGCTCATGCTCTAAGATCAAGTATTAATATATGGGACCTTATGAAAATAAAACACTTATGTAAGGCAAAGGACAAAGTCAACAGGACAGATCAACAACCTATAGATTGAGAAAAAAACTTCACTAATGCTGTATCTGATAGAAGGATAATATCCAAAATATATAAAGAACTCAAGAAGCTAACCCTCAAAATACCAAACAAACCAATGAAAAAAATGGGGTACAGAACTAAACAAAGAATTCACAACAAATGAATCGCGAATTGCAGAGAAGCACTAAAAGAAATATTCAAAGTCCTTAGTGATCAGGGAAATGAAAATCAAAACAACCGTGAGATTCTACTTTACACCAATCAGAATGGCAAAAACCAAAACCTCATGGGATGATGTTGGTGAGGATGTGGAGAAAGAGTAACACTCCTTCTTTGCCGGTGGGATTGCAAACTGTTACAATCACTCTGGAAATCAATCTGGAATTTCCTCCGAAAATTGGAAATAGATCTACCTGAAGATCTAGCTATAACACACTTGAGCATGTACCCAAAGATGCCCCACCATGCCACAGGGTCATGGGTTCCACTATGTATATAGCAGCCTTGTTTTTGATAGCCAGAATATGAAAACAACCCAGATGTTCCACAACCAAAAAAAGGATACAGAAAATGTGGTTCATTTATTAAATGGAATACTACCCAACTATTACGAACAAGGACATCCTGGGGTATGAATGCAAATGGATATAACTAGAAAATATTATCCTGACTGAGGTAACTCAGACTCAAAAGGATATGCATAGTATGTACTCACTAATAAGTGGATATTAGCCAAAAAAAAAAAAAAGTATAGAATACCCAGTATACAATACATAGAACTCAAAAAGGTTAACAAGATGAAGGACTCAATGAGGATGCCTCAATCCCACTTGGGAGAAAAAAAAATAAATAACAGGAGGGTGGAGGGAGAGAGGAATCTGAGTGAAAAGGGGACAGAAAGGGGAAGAAGGTATTGGGTGGTGGTAACAGGACTGAAGCCCTGAGGGCTAGCAAAAGAATAGAAAGAGGTAACGTGGGATGCTGGAGGTGGGTAGACCCTCCAGAATGTGTCAGAGATCTGGGAGGTAAGAGACTCTTAGGACTTAAAGGGGCCTTAGATGAAATGCCCTACAGTGGGGAGAGGGACTTTGTAGAATCCACCTCTATCAGAAAGACAAGGCATCAAGTGAGGAATGGGATTGCCATTCCACAGTCAAAAACTCTGACTCATAATTGTTCCTTTCTGAACAAGCTACAGGGACAAAAATGGAGAAGAGCCCGAGGAAAAGGAAGTCCAGTAATAGGCCCATAGTGGGATCTAGATCAACTGAAGGCCACAAGTCCTGATACTATTACTGAGGCTATGAAGTGTTTATTAAAAGGGGGCCTGTTGTGACTGTCCTCTGAAAGACCCAACAAGAAACTTAAAGAGTCAAATGTATATATTAACACCAAACCAATGGGTAGAAGCTGCTGACATTTGTGGTTGAAATAGGGAAATACCTGGAAAAAGCTGTAGAGGAGGGTAATCCTATAAGAGGACTAGCAGTCTCAATTAACCTGAGCCCCTGAGATCTCTCAGACACTGGACCTCCAACAAGGTAGCCTATCTGGGCTGATATGAGGCCACCAATACATATGGTTAGATCTGGACTTAGAGAAGATGTATCTAACCCTCAAGTGACTAGAGGCCCCAGAGAATGGGGTGGTGGTGCGGAGGTGGGAATATCCTTGTGGAACCAGGCATAGGATGTGGAACAGTCAAAGGGTAGACTGAGAGGGTATAAAATTTGTATGGCAATAAAATGTTAAATAAAGTTAAGAAAAATAGTTATTTAAATTTATAATGAACATATAAGTAAAAATAATAGAATTGTCTGACTTAAAAAATGAAGATTTTTGAAGAACATAACAATAATAAAAAAATGTGGAAATCTTTCAGTTTTAAAGATCACTATCAAGAGATTATTATATTATCAAATTATATATCATTAACTTTAATCCCAAAGAGAAAAATATTTTAGCAAATAAATTATATAAGTATAATAAAATATTACATGCAAATAATAGATCATAATACAGTGAAACCCTTTTTGTTAATTAAAAATAATTAGGATATTTTCTATTCTTTTAGAAAAATACTTGTAAGGACTGCCATACAACCTTACATCCATTCCATGAAGACTCCACCAAACCTTTTGAAGAACTAAGCTTTTGTAGACTATCTTATCACCATATTCTAGAACATGTCCACTCCTTCCTGTCAGCACCCATACCTGACTGGAAGTCAGGTAACTGAATCATAGCTTCCTTCTTGTCTTCTACTACAATCTCTACATTCTCATCCTCAGTGCAGTAACAACCTGTTTACAGCTGACCTACCTGCCTCTTCAACTTCACTCTTTGGAGACTCCAACATTTAATTCAGAACCATAGTCTCCCCAGTCTTTTCATCCCTTTCTTTATGGATAATTTTTTTGCCTTACTGCAACCTATACACAGAATATATACTTTCAGTCATTCCTCCACACATTTTAGAAAATGAATGCCAGTGAAAATATAACACACCTTAAATCACAAAATGCTCACATATATGGGACACAATAGAGGTACTTCTTTGAGTTATGTTCATAGCCTAAAGATATTCAAAATGATAAATTAATAAAGGGAGATCTTAAATACATTTGGGCCTATCTTAAAATTCTAGCACACACATATAAAAAGAAATAACAGGCAAAAGAATTAGGTGATAAGAAATAATAAAATTCAGGGCTGAAATCAGTAAAATAGAAACAAACAAACAAACAAAAATCAATAAAACGAATAATTGGTTCCTTTATAGAGAGAGAAATCATAAGATTAAGAAAGTTTTATGCAAATTTATTAAAAAACAACAAAAAAAAAACCCATCCAAATTAGTAAAATTGGAAATATTACAACAGACACAGGGAATTCAGAGAATCATAAGAATACAATTTAAAAATTTATACTTCAAAAAACTGAAAAACCTAAAAGAAAATGGATAAATTTCTTTAGATATACTAACTCACAAAGTTAAATCAAGATAGATATGAAATGTAAGCAAACCTAAAGAAGTACAAACAATAATGTAATATCTTCAAATCCAAGAAAGCCCTGGATCCAATGGATTCTGCACAAAATTCTACCAGGCATTCAGGAAAGAATTAATATCAGTAGTTCTCATATCATTGCAAAATCAGAAAATGAATTGCCCTGAAAACAAAACCAAATAAATATTCAACAAAAAAGAAAATTAGAGACCAATTTTCCTTACAGACAGGAAATAAAGTTTCTCATATAAAGTACATATAAACTAAATCCAAACAAGTATGTAGCAAAAAAGATCATCCATCATGATCAAGTAGGCTTTATCCCAGTAATTCAGAGATGTAAGTGAATAAATGTAATCATTAAGTAAATAGGAGGAAAAACAAAATCTACATGATCACCTCAATAGATGCTGTTAATTCATTTGGCATATCCAACACTCTTCCATGCTAAAAATTCAGAAATATTATGATTACAAAAGACATACCTAATATATTAAAGGCAATTTACAGCAAGTACACTTCCAATATCAACCTAAATCTAGAAATTTAAAGCATGTTCACTAAAGTCATGAGGAAGACAAGGTTGTCTACTCTCTCTAGGTATATTCAAGGTAGAACTTTTTTTTTTAAGTGTCCTTTTTTTTATACTTTATTTACATTTCAAATGTTTCCCCCTTTCCAGATCTCCCCTTTGGAACCTCTCTGTTCCCTGCCCCTCTCCCTGCCACTATGGGAGTATTCCCCCAACCATCCACCTACCCACTCTCGTCTTCCCTCCTTAGCTTTACCCTATACTGGGGGATCTAACTCCCTCTGGCCCAAGGGCCTCTGCTCCCCTTGATGGCTAAGAAGATCCTCCTCTGCCGCATATGTGGCCAGAACCATGGGTCCCTCCATGTGTATATTTTGGTTGGTGATCCAGTCTCTGGGACCATCGAGGAGTCAGGCCAGTTGCCACTGTTTCTCCTTGCCTGGGACGGCAAACTCCCTCAGCTCCTTCAGTCCATTCTCCAACTCCTCAGTTTCCATGTATTTTCTTGCTTTGTGATACCACACTTCATCTGGAAGTGTCTTTGAAATCTCAAAATAGTCCTATATCAGCTGAAAATGTGAGAAGAGTATGGGAAATGCACTTGTGCAAAAGGGATGGCTATATCTTCCTAGTGGAAAATGTATAACAACTATATTGTGATTCTAAAGTACAAATATGACATAAAGGCGTTTCACTTATTTGTTTCAATTTTAAATATGTTTCCTTGAATGCTTTCTCTGTTTCACATTTTTATATAGGAGTGCTACTGTTTATTTTTTTTTTTTTTTGGTATGTGTGTTAATTTTCCATCCTGTTAATTTGCCTAAAGTATTTCTGAGCTGTAGAAATTTTCTAGTAGAAGTTTTAGAATCATATATGTATAAAATATGATTACCTAATTTTCCCATTTGTATTGCTTTGATCTACTTCCTTTGTCTTCTTATTCTAGCTGAGATGTCAAGTTCTACCTATTATTATGTGGTCTTGGCTTCTTTGTCAAATTCAAGTGTCCATAAGAGTGTGGGTTTATTTCTAGGTCTTCTATTCTATTCAATTGACCAGCCTGCCCATTTCTATAGCAATAACATGCAGTTTATATCATTATTGATCTATAGGATAGCTTTAGGTCAAGGATGATGATTCCATCAGAGGTTCTTTTATTGTTCAGGATTGTTTTGAGTATCCTGTTTTTTTCATTTATTTGTTTCTTTGGTTTGGTCTTCCACATGTAGTTGGTGGAAATTGCATTAAATCTGCAGTTTGCTTTTGGCAATATGGCCATTTGCACTGTGTTAATCCAACCCATACATGACCATGGAAAATCTTTCATGCTATAGTATCTTCTTTGATTTCTTTCTTCTGGGACTTGAAGTTCTTCTATTTCATTCTTAATTATTTAGTAAAAATATTACATTAAAAATAGAAGAAATATTATCCTGACTCAAAATAATTACTTAATAAAATCATAACTATACTGTGTTATACATTAATTTAATCTTAAACAAGGGAGATGGACAGCCAGTAAAATGAAATGTATGTTGGGAACAATAATCAAGATTAGGTATTCAAAATAGCAATGGCAAATTCCTTCAAATTAATAGGAAAATGCCATAAAATAACTTTGCATTTGCTGAATAGATGTGTATAGTAATCAAAATGAAGACACATTCTGTTAAAGTTTAAGAAAGTTCTGGAATCTGGAGTCTACGAAGTAGATATGCTATTGCTAAAATTGTAAATAAAATTACATTTCCTGAAACTTAAAAGTTAAGGTAATAATTTTATACATTAAGTTATGATTTTTAAAAATTATGCTCAAGTTATGCCAGACACTTAGAAGAAAATATTCTGTAACAATCAAATGAGGAAGGACTTAATTATGTGATAGTGTACCATGAAAAATAAACTCATTATAAAGAAAGACAATGGTAAGAAAACATGAACTGGAAAAAGAGGAAAAAAGTGATAAAATTGCAACTTTAAAAGTCATGATCATTTAGTATTTACATATATGGAAAATACATAGCTATAGATTTAAAACATATATTGAGTTTTCAATCAGCTAAACACAAAGAAAAGAGATGTATATGTCATAATCGTACTTAGAATACTAAATACAGTAAAAAAATACATTTAGTTTGGGTAGTAAGATTACATCAATATAATAAGATCTGGGACAGGGACAGTTTTCAAGGAAAATTTTGTTATCAAAAATGAGGTAATGTCTTAAAATATAGAAATGCTCCCAAGAAGATCACATTGTTTCCCAAAACTGTTTTAAAGATTCAATGCAAATTTAAATAGTCATTAGAAAGCAAATAGACAAACAAAACTCTCAGAATTTATTTCTATGGGGTGTATAAAACATTGCTGAAAGAGCTAAAGACAATATGGTAAAAAGAAAGAGATGTATTTTGAGATGATAAGAATATTAAATAATTAATGAATAATAATATATCAAGTATTTAACATTTGGGTAGGGTTTGTCACTGTTGCAACATTTTACAATAGCTGAATAAACACATGACACAACTTTTCTCAGCTGTTGAATCAGAATCAACAAACATATGATCAACAACCATGTAATAGTCTTTATAAATTGAATCCAAACATCATCTTAGTTTTCTATTATAAGATTCTGTTACTGATCTTCATAAATTTCTTCAATCTATCCAATGAACAACTATTTTGGGTAGAATCCTATAAAATGGGATAAAGTGGGATGTAGGTAGCCTGTATTACAAAAAAAAAAAAAAAAAAAAAAAAAAAGGCAAAGTGGACGTCCAAAATGTCAAATACATTTTCAGGAGGTCTTTCACATATTTAGGAAGCAAGAATTGAAGTTCCAGTGGTGTGTACCTATTTGGACTATAAAATATAGATAAGAAAAGACTTATCAGGAGCTTCCCAACGAAAGGGGATACTCCTAATTCTTGTCTATGAATGTCAGCAGTCCAAGAAGTTGTTGACAACAGAATTAAATGCACTACTGATGCTAAGGCATTACATTACTAAAATCAAATAGTGCAATAACAAAATTGCTTAAATAATATGCTTGCCATTGGAAACTTTACTTTTAGTGCTTTAATATAACCCAGAACAATTTTAATGAATATGACTAATATACAAATTATACTAAAAAAACTGAATTCATTATAGACACTATTATTTACATAAAAATAAAAACATTACTATTATGAGAAAAATTGATAATAGATATATAAAGAAATATATATATTTAAATGGCAAAAATTATTATATAAAATACATTAGAAGAACTATGAATGACTTTTATTGAAAAACTATAGGTTTTGCAAAAAGGAAATTCTTAGTTTACAAACAGAACATTTTGTACATTAAATTAAATACTCATTGGAAATTAGGAATAGAAGATGTAACAGAAAACATTTGCAGATAGGTCAATAGAAACTCAGAAGATAAACTCACTGGCTGCCAAGCCAGATAATCCAAGTTCAATCCACAGAATACTCATAATGAAAGTATAACACAGGTTAGAGTAAGCAATCCTTCTATCTGCAGACATGCTCAATTGTAAACACACATACACACAAATGCACAGATACACACATATAAATGCACACATACACAAACACACACACACACACATACACACACACACCAAATACATTCATACCACCCACATACAAATACCTACACACACCATGAACAAACATAAACAAACTCATACCACACACATACAAATTTAACAAAAACATATAACACACACAAATATCACACACACACCACACATACATACCCATATATACACCACACATATATCACAAACACAAAAATACACACATATTATACATATCATACACACACACAACTACCACACCACACATGTGCAATCATATCACATATACTCACATCACACACAGACACACACCAATCTATCCACTCAAACAACACCCATATATAAGCACACCATGCACTCAGCATAAACACAGACATGGACCATACACACGAACATACACAAACACTACACACACACACACACACATAATAAACATGCATACACACTTAGCACACAAATCAAAACTCTACATATACACACACACATGTAAACACACACACACAAATGAAGATAAAGAGAAGAAATAAAACAAAAAGTATCTAACAAATATATTTTTGAAAAACTTGTGAAAGGTAAAGTGACCAACTTTTATTGTTTTTCAAAAATCAAACATGACCACAAACATATATTTGCAACACCAGAACTAACGGTGATTATAAATTTGAATAAATGGTTATTATAAATTTTCAATGTAGCCAGGCAGTGGTGGTGCATGTCTTTAATCCTAGTACTTGGGCTGCAGAGGCATGCAGATTTCTGAGTTTGAGGCCAGCCTGGTCTACAGAGTGAGTTCCTGGACAGCCAGGTCTATACAGAGACACCTTGTCTCAAAAAACAAAACAAAACAAAAAACAAAAACAAAAAATACAAAATAAATAAATAAAAAATAAATAAATAAATTTTCAATGTGAAAAGCGTCATCAAAATGTAACCTTATAATAGTCAAAGAACTGCAAGTATCTTAAATATGAAGTAACACAGTAAGGAAAATCACTGTCAAGCTACAAAACAGAAAAATTTAAAACTGCTTATCAATAAAATTTGCATGACATTGAGACTTATCTTTTGTATAGTTAAACAAACAGATTTATGTATCAATAAAAATCACAATTAAAAAGATGCCAATACAATCTTAGAGCCAATGGATAATGATAAAAGTGTTATCCCAAGTATTCTAACCTTATGACAGTATAATTGTGGCTGGTTCAAACCACACTGGTTTCTGTCAGCCTCCATACTCGTTCCTCCCTCTCCTATGCTCCCCGTCTCTGCCCTTCTTATCTCTGCCTCCCTCTACCCTTTCCAATCACAGACCTCCTCTGCACTAATGTAACTGGACAGAGACAATTCTGCAAAAGAGTAGGATTTGTGTACAACTAAGATGTGGTCCTAAGGAAATCCTCTATCCTTTGCCTTGATTTGTGGAATAACTTTGACACAGAATGATGGTTCTAATGTGTTCTTGTTCAGTTTCCTCGAGTTTTATTGAATATTTTTGCATTGATATTCATAAGATAAACTGGTCTGAAATTCCTTTTGTTTGTTGGATCTTTGTGTGGTTTATGTATCAGAGTAATTGTGGCCTTATACAATGAATTACATAGTGTTTCTTCTGTTTCTATTTTATGGAATTATTTGAGGAGTGTTGATATTAGCTTTCCTTTGAAGGTCTGAAAAATTCTGCACTAAAGCCATCTGGCCCTGGGTTTTTTTTGGTTGGGATGTTTTAATGACTTCTATTTCTTTAGAGTATATAGGCCTGTTTAGATATTTACCTGCACTTGATTTAACTTTGGTAAGTGGTATCTATCTAGAAAATCATCCATTTCATCTAGATTTTCCACTTTTGTTATGTATAGGCTTTTGTGGTAGGATCTGATGATTTTTTTGAATTTCCTCAGTTTCTGTTATGTCTCCCTTTTCATTTCTGATTTTGTTAATTCAGGTACTCTTTCTGTGTCCTTTAGTTAGATTGGCTAGGGATTTATCTTGATAATTTTCTCAAAAAACTGGTTTTCATTTTTTTTTTAAATGTATTTTGTATCATTCTCTTTGCTTCTATTTTGCTTATTTTGGCCCTGAGTTTGACTGTTTCCTGCCATTTACTTCTCTTGAGTGCACTTGTTTCTTTTTGTTTTAAGGATTTCAGGTGTTCTGTTAAGTTGCTAGTGTAGAATATCTCCAATGTCCTTACAAGCGCACTTAATGCTATAGATTTTTCCTCTTTGCACTGTTTGCTTTGTGTCCCATGAGTTTGGGTATGTTTTGCCTTCATTTTCTCTGAATTTCAGGAAGTCTTTAATTTCTTTCCTTATTTCTTCTATTACCAAGTTATCCTTAAGTAGAGAGATGTTCAGTTGCATGGGTATGTGAGTTTTCTGTTGTTTTTATTGACATTGAAGTCTAGACTTAGTCCAGGGTAACCTGATAGGATGGGATTATTTCAATATTTTTATATCCATAGAGGATTGTTTTGTGACCAATTATATAGTTAATTTGGAGAACGTACCATAGGGTCCAGAGAAGAAGGTATATTATTTAATTTTAGGGTGAAATATTATGTGTATATTTGTTGTTGGGAGCTGAAGCAGAGCTGAAGTCTTCGTGCTGCTCCTGGGAACCTGACCCCACCAAGCTTGGCACAGCCTTACAGTACCTTCTGAGAACTGGTCACAATTGTTTGAAGATTAATTGTTCCCCATGCTCTGGGAACTGGCCGTTCTGAAGATCGATGAGCCAGAGCGACTAGAAACCACAAGCTCCCTGCTTCCCATTCCTCCCTTTGCCTCATTCCCACCCCTCCCTTTGCCTCACTTCTGCTTAAAAAACAGCTTATGTTTCAAGTGTAAATGAGACCTTGAAAGGATTCTGCTTGGTCTCGCTCCTCTTTCTCACCCGTTTTTCTTTCAGGCTTGGTCCCCCTCGACCCCACGAATAATGAGGTCCTGCAGGGCAGGACAAGTGGCGCCCAACATGGGGCTCAAGCTACGGACCTCTGCCAGACGGACCCCAGCCCAGAAGAGGCGTAGCGCCGGCCCCAGTGTAGATTGAGGACACTCCTCACTGCTCATGAGAAGTTTTCGTCCTCGGTAAGTGATTCCGTCCGTCTCATATAAAAAATGGGCCAGAAACTCACTAAGGAAGCAGTCTTCATTAAAGACTTAAAAGGAACACTCAGGGAAAGAGGAGTTAGAGTTAAGAAAAAGGATTTAATTAGGTTTTTTTTATATTTATAGATGGGGCCTGTCCCTGGTTTATAATAAATGGTCCAGAGATCCACAGAAAAAGTGGCAAAAGGTTGGAAGAGATCTTAATGAGAAATTGGAACGTGAAGGACCGGATGCTGTCCCTGCCACCGTTTTTTCATATTGGGGACTGATCCGAGACATAGTTGAGGCAGTGTGTTCTGACCCTGACAAATAGCAATTACTGTCAGTGGCAGAATACTGTCTTTGCCCTCTGTCCCGTGCAGGATCCTTGGCCTCCCTCCCAGAAAAACCTTCCAATACACAGGCTCCTTCCAATTCTCCCTCGGTGGTCATTGATATGTCCGCTCCTTTGAACTCGGGACTCCCCAACCGAGGCCTGGAGGTCTGGAAGCCAAAGCCACCCCTCCAAAACGCCCCTACCCTTCCTTGATGGATGATGACCCTCCTTTAACATGTAAGTCCCCCCTTAAAATTCCCACCTCTGATTTGGGGGCTCCTTTTCTGACTCATCTTGATAAAAGGGGGAAACATTCATTTTGTATTCCCTCAGAACCACTGATATTTCCAATTGTGGTCCGGGGGACAGGTGATGACCCCCTTGACCCCGATGAGGCCACAACATTAGAAGATGAGGCAGCCTGCTATCACAATTCTGACTGGCCACCCCAAGCCTCAGCCCCTCTTCAGAGACCCCCACCTTATGTCCCTCAGCAGGTTTGTGCCCCTACCCTCTAACCCCGTCCTGTTCCCAGTTCATCTCTTCTAGAGTCTAAAAGACAACTTTCAGCACAAATAAGTGAACTTAAGGAGGTCTTAAAACTCCAAAAACAGTTTGCCCAGCTTTCCACAGAGTTTGCTTCTTTACAGTCCACTCTTCATGAGACCGTTCTCGTCTCAGTTGCTGGATACCAACAGAAGCCTTCCCTCAGTTCTAAAATTTCTAGGGGAGCTCGGGGACCCTCGGGCCTTTCCTTGGCCTTTCCAACAGTGACCAGGTCCTCCAAAAACTCTGAACACCCTTCATCCTCTGCCCCTGACCCCTCTGAGGAAGTGGCAGATGACCCCTCTCCTTCCACCCCGGACCCACCTGAGGGTGCAGTCAATGACTCTGACAAAGAGGAAGAGAGAGACCGTGAAAGTGAAAGTGAGGACTAGCTGCCAACATCTACTAATAGGCCTAGCAAGTTTCCAAAACTGCGCTTTAAAAATTTAAAGGAATTAAATGTCGCTATCAGGACCTATGGGCCTAATGCTCCTTTTACTCTTTCGGTCCGTGACTCCCTGTCTCGAGGCTGCCATTTGCTCTCTGGGAATGGATTCTTATAGTCCAGACAGTCCTCACCCGCGGCCAATTTTTAACCTGGAAAGCAGACTTCATTGACCGCTGCCAGATGACAGCCGCTGCCAATTCATGGTCCCCACAATCACCTTTTGCGACGTGGACCTCAGATAAGCTTAGTGGCTGGGGGAGATACTCTTCAGAGGCTAAACAACTACGTCTCCCCCTCGGCCTCTTGGCACAGACAGCCAATGCAGCACTTGGCGCTTGACGGGCCCTCCCAGTCGTGGGCTCAACTCTCACCCCGCTGACTAAAATTACTCAGGGGTCACAAGAGGACTATAGTGAGTTTGTGAGTCGTCTCCTAGAGGCTGCTGAGCGGACCTTGGGTCACGAAACCTCTAGTGACAAAATTATTAAACAATTGGCCTATGAAAATGCAAACTCTGCCTGCAGAGCTGTTTTACGTGGCAAAACCAGAGATAAGACTCTGGATGAACTGATCCGCTTGTGCTGTGATGTAGATTCTTTCTCTTCTAAGATGTCTCAAGCCATCCACTTTGCAGTGGGTGCTGCGCTTCAAGTTAATAATACTCAAAAAGGCTGCATTAGGTATGGCCAGACAGGTCACTTTGCCCGCCAGTGCCCTAATGCCCCAAGGCCAGTTGATCATTTTCAAGTGTCCTCAGGCCCCCCTAATAAGCCCCCTCTACCCTCCACCCTCTGCCCACGATGCCGGCAGGGCAAACATTGGGCTAGAGCCTGCCGGTCTTCCACAGACTTCACTGGGCGTCCACTGCTTCCCCTTCAGGAAAATGGCTAGAAGGGCCAGCCCCAGGCCCCCCAACCCATTCCATTTCTCCCGGCCTCGGGGTAAAGCCGGCTGCCCGATCCCCCACTTCTCTCTACCACGCCAACCCAGGAAGCGCAGGAGTGGACCCGTGTGCCACCGCCCCAACAATATTGACACCCGAGGATGGCGTCCAGATCCTTTCTACAGGAATTTTTGGGCCTCCTCCTGAGGGCACCTACTTCCTCATTTTGGGGAGAGCTTCTTCCACCCTCAGTGGTCTTTCTGTCCACCCTTCCATAGTGTATAGTGACTATGTTGGAGAAATCAATCTCCTGGTTAGTGCCCCTCATGATCCAGTTTCCATCCCTCAAGGACAACGATTGGCTCAAGCTCTGCCCTTACCCCTTAATATGTCCTTTCCCGCATCTGGTCCCCGTCGCGGGTCTTCTCAGCCAGGCTTCTCCGACGCCTACTGGGTACAGGCTATCACTAAAGACCACCCCACTCTGTGCCTCAAAATACAAAACAGGGTCTTTGAGGGGATTTTAGACTCTGGGGCAGACTCCACCATATTGTCAAAAGAATCTTGGCCCCGCCATTGGCCTTTACAAGACTCCATGACACATCTGCAGGGAATTGGGCTGTCTAAAAATACCTTGCAGAGCTCCCAACTTTTGACTTGGGAGGATGATGAAGGGAATACAGGCACGGTCCGGCCATTCGTGATTCCTGTCCTCCCCGTAAATCTCTGGGGCAGGGATATCCTCACCCAGATGAAAGTCTTTATGTGCAGTCCTAGGGAGATAATTGCTCAACAGATGCTTTCACAGTGGTATCTCCCTGGAAAGGGACTTGGCAAACAAAATCAAGGAAACCCCCTGCCCCTAACCACTCCTCATAAAAAGGATCGCACAGGCCTAGGATTTGATAGCCATTTTTCATGAGGGCCATTGCTCCTCCTGCACACCAGGCAGATAAAATCACCTGGAAAAATGACATCCTTATCTGGATTGACCAATGGTCCCTCCCTTCCAATAAAATGTCTGCAGCCATATCTTTGGTGCAGGAACAGCTGGTTGCTGGACATATTGAACCCTCCATGTCACTGTGGTATACACCTATTTTTGTCATCCAAAAACGAAGTGGCAAATGGCGCTTGTTACAGGACCTCAGAGCAGTCAATAAGACCATGGTCCCTATGGGTGCCCTACAGCCTGTTTTACCCTCTCCTGAGCCATACCTAATTGTTATATAAAATTAGTTGTTGATTTAAAAGATTGTTTCTTCTTTATCCCCCTCCACCCTGAGGATTGCAAACGCTTTGCATTTAGCTTCCCTATAGTTAATTGTATGGGACCTTCCCCCCCGCTTCCAGTGGCAGGTCCTCCTCCAAGGTATGGCTAATAGCCCCACCCTGTGTCAAAAATTTGTAGCCCAAACTATTGACCCCTTTAGGTCCTTATTTCCCGATTATTATATTATACGTTATATGGATGATAGACTTTTGGCAGGACCCAATGAACAACAGCTTCACCAGGTAGGGTTACAGCTTATTGCTGCCCTCCAAGATCGAGGGCTCCGAGTCTCCCCTGAGAAAATCCAAATACGTCCTCCCCATCTATTTTTAGGATTTGAATTATTTCCCAACAAGATACTTTCCCAAAAAATTCAATTGAGGCGTGATTCCCTTATGACTCTTAATGATTTCCAGCGGTTGTTGGGTGATATTAATTGGCTGCGCCCTTACTTAAAGTTGACTACAGGGGAGTTAAAACCTCTATTTGACATACTGCGAGGAGACCCTGATCCGCTATCCCCACAAACCTTGACTACAGGGGCCCAAAATGCATTGGTCAGAGTAGAACAGGCCATAACCAATCAGTCTGTAGGATATTATTCTCCAAATTTGACCCTCCACCTTCTTATTTTTCCTACCGACTTTTCTCCTACTGGTTTACTCTGGTAAGTCAAGCCCTTATTCTGGGTCCATTTACCAGCATCCTCCTCATACGTGTTGCCCACCTACCCACTCCTAGTTGCTCATCTCTTAAGGCTTGGTAGAGACTCTGCCCTTAAGCTCTTTGAAAAAGATCCTGATATTATAGTCCTCCCCTATAATACCTCCCAAGTCCAGTGGCTTATCCAAAATGAAGATGATTGGGCCATTAATTGTATTTCTTTTCAAGGCACCATGGATAACCATTACCCTGCTGATAGGTTAGTTCAGTTTTTACAAATAACGCCAGTTGTTTTCCTTAAAAGGACAAAGACTTTCCCCATTATTGGAGCCACATTAGTTTTTTCTGATGGATCTTCTTCAGGCATGGCTGCTTTTAGTATTAATGGAGTGGTCTCTCACTTTATGACAGCTTTCCTCTCTGCACAACTTGTTGAATTGACAGCCATTATTAAACTTTTTGAGATGTTACCGGATGTGCCTTTTAACCTTTATATGGATAGTGCCTATGTGGCCTCCTCTGTGCCCCTCCTGGAAGTTGTTCCATATATTCGCCCCTCCACCAATGCCTCTCCCTTATTCTCTAGACTACAAAAATTAATTCTTGCCCGTGAGGCCTCTTTCTTCGTTGGGCATATTCTTGCCGATTCTGGATTGCCTGGAACACTGTTTGAGGGCAATGGTAAAGTAGATCAAGCCATTCAGATAATTGCTTCTGTGCTTTCTGTTCCCCCACTCACTGCTACACAACAGGCCCATGACTTACATCACCTTAATGCCCATACTCTGAGGCATAAATTCTCCATCACCCACAAACAGGCACGCCAGATTGTCTGACAGTGTAAAGGCTGTCTGACCCTCCTGCTTGAACCACATCTGGGGGTAAACCCTCGTAGGCTAGTCCCTGGTGAGCTATGGCAGATGGATGTCACACAATATCCTGCCTTTGGAAAACTTAAATATATTCATGTCTCTATAGACACCTATAGTGGCTTCCTTTATGCTTCCCCTTACAGACCGGGGAAGCTACCAAACATGTTATCAGCCACGTCCTTGCCTGCTTAGCAACCACCCCACAACCCAAAATTCTTAAAACAGATAATGGTCCGGGATATACTAGCTCCAGCTTTAAACAATTCTGTGCTCAAATGGGGATTAAACATGTCACAGGAATTCCATACAATCCTCAAGGACAAGGGATTGATGAAAGGGCTCATCAGAACCTCAAGAACATGCTTTTCAAATTACAGTCTGGGGGAGAAGCACTCTACCCCAGAGCAGGAATTTTAAGTCCCTCCTCAATCATGCCTTATTTGTCATAAACTTTCTTACATATGATTCAATGGGCAGATCAGCTGCAGACCATCTCTGGCACCCAGCCACACCTGATAATTATGTACAGGCGCTATGGAAGGACCCATTATCTAACCAATGGCATGGTCCAAACCCAGACCTCATTTGGGGGAAAGGACATGCCTGTATTTATGATATAGGAGCACAAAATGCCAGATGGCTCCCGGATCGCCTCATAAAACCCTATAATCCACCCAGGGACACCCCTGAGAAGATTCCTCATTGTGCTTAATTTCAGGTCTAACAAGAAACAAGGATCGTTCTTCCCTTTGCAGATGTTCCCTCCGTGGATTCTCCTCAAGGTCCTGCTGTGCTTCAGTACCGTGAGCAGTCCTCCTTCATCACATCAACTTTTTAACTTTACATGGGTAATTCTTAATGAGGCAGGAGGTATAGCTAACTCAACCTCTCAGCTCTCTACCAATATCCTGTGGGGCCCCTTCAGGTTGATCTATGTGTGCTGGCCCTTGGGGCCCATGACTATTGGGACTATCGGGACTTCTTTGTGCCACAACAAAGCCCCCCAATCATGTCTCACAGCCGGTTTGGCTCCCAGGATTATTACTGTGCCTCCTGGGGTTGTGAGACCTCTGGAGAGACTTATTGGAAGCCCTCTTCCACCTGGGATTATATTATCTTAAAGAGAAAAAATCCTTCCAGATCAACCTTGGTACTGAGCCCCTCCCCATCAAAGGGGAATGTAAAGATCAATGGTGCAATCCTCTTTCCATCGTCTTCATTGACGCTGGAAAGAGGGCCTCCTGGGACAATTCCAGAGGTTACAAATAGGGATTGAGACTCTATATGCCAGGGTGTGACATCGGCCTCACATTTAAAATTAAGATCATAAAGACACTTCCACAGGGGCCTTCAGTAGCTGTTGGACCTAACATAGTCTTACGCCCTGGCCCAGACAGCATCCCGGTTGGGCCTTCTAAACCACCAGCTGCCCCCGGGTCGACCTCAGTCCCTTCTGCTACCACCCTATTTTGACCCACCCTTCCTATGGGTCCCCCCTCATCTGCTAATGTTATTCTCAAGTTGGTCAATGCCTCTGTTGAGACCCTAAGACTCAACAACCAGTCAGAATATACAGAATGCTGAGTCTGCTGTTCCCCTCACCCTTCCTTCTACGAGGGGGTGGCTATTCTTGGTGACCCCCTCTACACCAATGATACCAACCTGTTGAGATGGAGCAACACAAGGAGTCATGGATTAACCCTTTCCCAGGTCTCCGGATTGGGTCTCTGTTTATTGGCCCCCAAAATGATCCCTCCTTATCCGTTAAAGGAGATTTGCAATCAGACAATTACAGTTAATACCACTTTTCAGTATATCCAGGCACCCAGTAATACCTACTTTATTTGCTCCATGGGACTTGCTTCTTATGTAGTTTCTGCCTCTCTATTGATATATAGAGATTATTGTTTTTTGGTTATTCTTCTTCCAAAGATCACCTTTATTCATGCAGAAGAGCTGCTTACGATTTGGGAGCGGGGTACAATTCGCTCAAAAAGACAGCCCATTACAGCCATTACATTGGCCATTCTTTTGGGCCTGGCTGGTGCAGGGGCAGGAACAGGCATAGCTTCCTTAGTTACTTCCACACAACAGTATAATCAACTTTCTACAGCTATTGATAATGACATTCATGAGTTACAACAAGGGTTAAAATACCTTAAAGACTCTGTAGAGTCCCTGTCAGAGGTGGTTTTACAAAACAGAAGGGGACTAGACCTCGTCTTTTTACAAGAAGGTGGCCTATGTGCTGCACTTAAGGAAGAATGCTGCTTTTATGCAGACAAAACAGGGCTAGTTGAGGACAGCATTGAAAAAATAAAACAGAGCCTAGAAGAAAGAAAGGAAAAGAGAGAACAGAGCGAAGCTTGGTATTAAAACTGGTTTTCCACCTCCCCCTGGCTTTCTACATTGCTTCCTAACCTCCTGGGACCCTTTGTGGGCCTTGTATTACTTTGTGCATTTGGCCCTTGGGCCTTTAACAGACTAATTTTAAGTCACAGATTGATTCTGCTCTCCACAAGACCGTTGCTGTTCATTACCATCACCTTAGTACTCAAGAATCCACCGAGGATCTCCCCCCTGGTCCCTCACCCAGTGGCCTACAGTTCTCAGTCCTGGCAAAAGAAATAGAGACCCCCTGGTAACTCAGGTTGTTGAAGCGCTCCTAAGGTGGCTCTCTGAGACTCCCAACGACCCCTTTGAGTCCATAAGCTGTTGAACCAACAAATGACGGGCAATTCATCGTCGCCCCCTGGTTTGTGATGCCAGCAATGGGTGCCACTCACATAGCCCAAGACAATAGCCTCACCAACTGCTGTGATGGTCATCCGATGACGGGAATACTGTCAGTCCATTGTCTGGGTTGCCCATCATGACCTCGGGAAGAGGGCCATCTCATTACAACTTGAGGCCTAAGGCATGAGACCTAAGACAGGTGGCCCACCGACCTCATTTTTACTAAATATAGAAGGGGGAGATGTTGGGAGCTGAAGTGGAGCTGAAGTCTTCATGCTGCTCCTGAGAACCTGACCCCACCAAGCTTGACACAGCCTTGCGGTACCTTCTGAGAACTGGTCACAATTGTTTGAAGATTAATTGTTCCCCATGCTCTGGGAACTGGCCATTCTGAAGATCGATGAGCCAGAGCGACCAGAAACCACAAGCTCCCTGCTTCCCATTCCTCCTTTTGCCTCATTCCCACCCCTCCCTTTGCCTCACTTCTGCTTTAAAAACAGCTTATGTTTCAATAATAAATGAGACCTTGTCAAGATTTTGCTTGGTCTCGCTCCTCTTTCTCGCCCATTTTTCTTTCAGGCTTGGTCCCCCTCGACCCCATGAATAACGAGGTCCTGCAGGGCGGGACAGTTTGTTAAATCTGTTTGGTTTGTAAACTGTATAAGATCCACTGTGTCTCTCTTTAGGTTCTGTTTCAATGACCTGTCCATTGATAAGAATGGGGTGTTGAAGTCTCCCACTATTGTTGTGTGGGGATCAATGTGTATTTTGATCTTTAGTAAAGTTTTTTTTTTTTTTTTTTGAATGTGGGTGCCCTGGCATTTGGAGAATATATGTTCAGAATTAAGACTTTCTCTTGGTGGATTTTTCCTTTGATGAATATGAAGTATTCTTTCCCATCTTGCTTGATAACTTTTGATTGAAAGTTTATTTTATTGGATATTAGAAAGGCAACTCCCACTTATTTCTTGGGACCATTTGCTTGGAAGGATTTTTTTCCCAGCTTTTCACTCAGAAGTAGTGCCTATTTTTGCCATTGAATTGTGTTACTTGTATGTAGCTAAATGCTGGATTCTGCTTGAGTATCCACTCTATTTGCTGAAGTCTTTGTACTGAGGAATTATGTCTGTTGGTATTTAGAGATATTAAAGAGATATGATTATTGATTCTACTCATGTTTATTGCTGTTGATGGCATTATGTGTCTGTGAATCTCTCCTTTTGGTTTTGTTGTGAGATGATTAATTTCTTGTTTTTTCTTTGGTGTAGGTGCCCTTCTTGTGTTGGAGTTTACCTTCTAGAATCTTCTTTAGGACTGGATAGGTAGATAGATAGTGGTTAAATTTGGTTTTGTCAAGGAATATTTTGGTTTCTCCATCTATAATAATTGATAGTTTTGCAGGATATAGTAGCCTCAGCTGGCATTTGTATTCTCTTAGGGTCTACACAACATCTGCCCTAGCTCTTCAGGCTTTTGGGTCTCTGTTGAGAAGTCTGGTATAATTCTTATAGGTCTTCCTTTATATGTTACTATGGGTTGAAGGATTGGGACTTGCTCATGGAGACAGGGGGAGGAGGATTTGGGTGAGGCATTCTGGGAGGGTGGACTGGGAGGTGGTAACATCTGGACATGTCTTGATTTCAGAGCTTCCATGACATCCCCTCACAGCACCCAACAATAGAGCACAGATGAGGACACAGAGGACCATTGAAGCCTGCAAATCTGCAGAGAAATTTAAGAAAAGCGAAATTGAGGATTGTTAATGCAATGGATTATTATTTTTCATCATAATTTGATAATCATCAGAAAATAAATTGCTTTCTCTATGATGTTGAATTCAAGACAAAAGATGTTGTGGGTGATTCTAAATCTACTGACTCAGAATAAACATTTCAGACAAAATAGAATCTTTTGCTGGTAGTACAATTATAAACTGTTATAAACAGGAAGAACTGTAAATTATAAAGTATTTCAGGATATAGGGAAAAACAGAATGAGACACAGATATCTCTTAAGAGCAATTAATAAAAATATTATGTTAATGTTTCACAAAGGGATAATTTTGTAATTAATTTGTTTATCTATGTTATGGTTTGGTCAATATGTAAGTATAACAATAGTAATATAATCTTATTAAAACAATAAAATATAATAAACTGACTAAATAAAAAAAAAATTTAAAAGGATATTCTCAGTAGACTGAATGACAAGGTCTGATGTAAGAATTGTTTCTGCACAGATTAAGAATGCTATTGAATATATACAATATTAACAAGATAGAATTAGATTCCTACATTTGCTTTAGTAGAAATAGAACTAGGAGACTAAATCTATAAACTTCTATGATTATATGTACCTCCTTCAAAAACAAGGCTACTTCTTGTTCTTCTTCATTAAGATTTCATTTAAGATTACATTTCAACAAAGTAAGTGTCTAATTCTTATACTATAAATATCTTTAAGTAAGCATTGATTCACATTATTCCCTAAAAATAATATAATTGAAGATGAAGCAAGAAATACACTATACAATGTTCTATTAATCTAAAAAGTAGTTGATCCTTTGCAAATAAATATTTGTAACAGTTTAAATATAAAGAAAAATCTAACATGAAGGATACTTAAATTGTATACAAATGACTTGAAATATTATTTAATTTTTTTTCTAATGGCTGCATACACTGTGGGATGTAGTTACTATTCAATATCTCAAATACCTATTTATGATTTATTTAACAGTAGATAATTTTGCTTGCAATGGGGTTTTTCTTTAAAGGAAAAGAGTCCATGAATATGACAGAGAACGAAGTAAAGTAGTTACATGGGAAAGATTAAAAGACAAAATTTAAAGGAGACCATGATGTCTAAAATCAAAAATTAATTAGAATTTGTAATGATCTTTATGTAGGTTATCTATGCTGCTGATAATAATTTAAAGCAAATTCTATAGAGCAAAGTGGTTGTAGATGTTTAATATGCATGTAAAAGATATTCATTTTTATTTAAATATATCGCAGATAACCAAATTCCACCAATTTCTTTCATCTTATTTTAAAATATGCTATTATAATCCATTACTAACTCTCAGGTATAACTATATCTCAAGAGCACAGAAAGAAATACCACAATTGGAAAGATTATTTCAATGTCTATTGGCCAGATGTGGGGCTACTCACCTGTAATCTTGAGGCTGGGTGACACAAAACCATGAGGTTCCTCAGGTTAAAGGGAGTATGGATAATACTCATTGATAAGACACATGAAATAATACATGTAAGGATGTGAATGAATGACAGAAACAAAGTTTAGATAATATTTTACCAAGATAATGAATTTCTTTACATAGATTCTTCTAATTCAATCAATTACACATGAATACAGAAACTGATTAATTACTCTGCTAAACATATCTGAATAATGTTGTATGGATATAGATAGGGAAAGAACAAAATATTGTTGAACCCCGACAATCTCTTATGATTTTATTTTATATTACCAGTTTCTTTCCTTGTTACCTGTTTTCATTTTCTTTTCTTTAGTTTGAGGAGTTCTTTTTTTTTTTCATATTTTATTTACATTTCAAATGTTTCTCCCTTTTTAGATCTTCCCTTTGGAAGCTCCCCATTCCCTCCACCCTCCCCCTGCCACTATGGGGATATTCTCTAACTCAGCCTCCCACCCACCCACCGACTCTCATCTTCCCTCCTTGTCATCTCCTATACTGGGGGATCTAACAACCTCAGGCCCAAGGGCCTCTCTTCCCCCTGATGGCTAACAAGACCCTCCTTTGCCACATTTGTGGCCAGCACCATGGGTCCCTTCATGTGTATTCTTTAGTTGGTGGATCAGTCTCCAGAAGTATAAGGGGGTCAGGCCAGTTGCCACTGTTGCTACCTCCCTGGGGCTGCAGACTCCCTCAACTCCTTCAGTCCTTTCTCCAAGCCCTCCATCTGGGACCTCACACTCAGCTCTACTGTTGCTGTGAAGTGACTCTTGGGTATTTCAAACTTTTGGGCTAATAATAACTTATGAGTGAGCACATACCGTGTTTGTTCTTTTGTGAGTAAGTTACCTTGCTCAGGATGATATTTTCAAGATCCATCCATTTGTCTACAAATTTCTTGAGGTCATTGTTTTAAATAGCTGAGTAGTATTCGATTGTGTAAATGTACCACATTTTCTGTATCCATTCCTCTGTGGAGGGACATCTGGGTTGTTTCCAGCTTCTGGATATTATAAATATGGCTGCTTTAAACATAGTGGAACATGTGTCTTTATTATATGTTGGATCATCTTCTGGGAATATGCCCAGGAGTGGAATAGCTGGATCCTCAGTCAGTATTATGTTCATTTTTCTGAGGGTCCACAAAACTGATATCCAGAGAGGTTGTATCAACTTGCATTCCCACCAGCAATGGAGGAGTGTTGCTCTTTTTCCACATCCTCACCAACATCTGCTATCACCTGAGTTTTTGATGTTAACCATTCTGACTGGTGTGAGGTGAAATCTCAGGATTGTTTTGATTTGCATTTCCCTGATGATGAAGGATGTTGAACATTTCATTAGGTGCTTCTCAGCCTTTCGAGTTTCCTCAGTTGAAAATTCTCTGTTTGTCTCTGTTCCCCATTTTTTGATAGGGTTATTTGGATCTCTGGAGTCTAGCTTCTTGAGTTCTTTATATACAATGGATATTAGCCCTCTATTGGACGTAGGATTGGTAAAGATCTTTTCCCAATCTGTAGGTTGCCATTTTGTCCTATTTACAGTGTCCTTTGCTTTACAGAAGCTTTGTAATTTTATTAGGTCCCATCTGTCAATTCTTGATCTTAGAGCACAAGCCATTGGTGTTTTGTTCAAGAACATTTCCCCTGTGCCCAAGTGTTCAAGACTCTTCTCCACTTTCTCTTCTATTAGGGTCAGTTTGTCTGGTTTTATGTGAAGGTCCTTGATCCACTTGGACTTGAGCTTGTACAGGGGGGTAGGAATCTTCTACATGTAGAATTCCAAGTGATCCAACACCATTTTTGAAGAGGCTGTCTTTTTTCCATTGTATGGTTTTAGCTCCTTTGTTGAAGATCAAGTGACCATACGTGTGTGGGTTCATTTCTGGGACTTCGATTCTATTCCATTGAACTACTTGCCTGTTACTCTTCCAATACATGAAATTTTTATCACTACTGCTCTATAGTACAGCTTGAAGTCACGGAGGCTGATTCCCCCAGAAGACCTTTTATTGTTGAGGATAGTTTTTGCTATCCTGTTTTTTTTTTTGTTATTCCATATGAATTTGAGAATTGCTCTTTCTAGGTCTATAAAGAATTGAGTTAGGATTTTGAGGGGAATAGCATTGAATCTGTATTTTGCTTTCAGCAGGATGGCCATTTTAACTATGTTAATCCTACTGATCCAAGAACATGGGAGATCTTTCCATCTTCTGAGTTCTTCTTCAATTTCTCTCTTCAGAGACTTGAAGTTCTTGTCATACAGATCTTTCACTTGTTTGGTTAGAGTCACACCAAGATATTTTATATAGTTTGTGTCTATTGTGAAGGGTGTCATTTCCCTAATTTCTTTCTCTGCCTGTTTATCCTTCGAGTATAGGAAGGCTACTGATTTGCTTGAGTTAATTTTGTATCCAGCCACTTGGCTGAAGTTGTTTATCAGCTGTAGCCGATCTCCGGTGGTGTTTTTCAGGTCACTTAAGTATACTATCATATCATCTGCAAATAGTGATATTTTGATTTCTTCCTTTCTAATTTGTATCCATTGACTTCCTTTTGTTGCCCGATTGCTCTAGCTAGAACTTCAAGTACTATATTGAATAGGTAGGGAGAGAGAGGGCAGCCTTGATTTTCATAGTAGCTTCTCTCCTCATTATTACACATAAACAAATTGTCATTAGTATTCAGTTTATAGTCAAACAAAATGAAATTAAATATCTTTGCCTAGTCTTCCTTCATTGCAATGGTAACATCTGGATTAGTTATTTATTACTGTGAGCCTGAAAAACAGGTTAGCAATTGGGCTTTTAATTTGCTATATTTCTTCTGTATGATTTTTATTGGAGAAAGATGGAATTTGACATAGTTTACGTGACTTGTGACTCAATTAAACCATTTGATAAATATTTATGGATTTTCTCCTTGCCCTTCAAATCCAGCCAAATGACATCTACACAAAATTGTGTGCATGAAGAAACTCATATCGTGATGCCCTAAGAGTCTATTTTGTTTCTTAAAGTGTTGACTTTCAGCATCTTCGAATGTATAGATAAAAGTGCTTCACTTTCCACAAATAATGCCACATTTCTTGTCATTTTCCAAATTGTCTTCCTATATGCCGTCTCCCTGAATTTACAGTTATGATTTAAGGTCTCTGGGAAATTTATTATTCAATTTTCCCAAGCCTGATAACACATTGCACTTGCTCTTGCTGGTTTAGGTATGTTCAGATTTTAGGAAAGCATTCCCATGTAAATTTTACTCATTAGTTAGTCTTTCATTTCTTTTTGATTCCACAAACTTCTTTTTCTTTGTCTAAATTGTATGTATAGGTTGTATTATCCCAGGATTTACCTTTCTTCTTGTTGTCTGTGAAAAATGAACTTTTCCCACTGCTGCAGATTAAACTATTCCATTTTAAATTTTTCTATTGGAATATTTAATTTCTAAGATTATTTTGAATTCCATTTTTAAAAATGTGCTTTCTCCCATTCAAGATTGAACTCTTTTTATTCTCATATTTTTGCTGATTTTAATTTTACTTCTTTAAATTTTCTTTGCAAGTTGAGTACACTGGAGTTAAGATTTCTCCTCATTAGTGTCTTGTTACTTTGACTTCTGACTTTTGACCTCCCTACCTCAGTTCTCCATTATGTTTTTTTTTTGTTTGTTTGTTTTGTTTTGTTTTTGGGAATAGCATGTAAAAATAAAAAAATATAAAAGCACTGCAGCATACACTAGTGCTTGTATGCCAGCTTATATAGTTCTCTCTCTCTCTCTCTCTCTCTCTCTCTCTCTCTCTGTGTATGTGTATGTGTATCCTATTAACATGTAGTCTTTAGTCAAGAATGGTCTTGGTGTTGTCAACTTAAGTTCACAAGTTTAGGAGTGTGGACAAGACTGTGAGTGGGGGTAAGGCCAGAACCTCTGCTCAGAGGGACCCTCCTAGAACCCTCAGGACACATGGACTGGGAAGTGGCCTTCCAGTTTCCTTTTATGGCCAGGGAGCTCAGTCTGTGACATAGAGCTCAATAGCAAAATAGGGCTAGGAGAAAGTTAGCATCCCAGGAGTGGGGACAAGCCCGTGAGTGGGGGTAAGATGAGCACCAGCGCTCAGCGAGATCTGCTTGGAATCCTTAGGACACAGGGTTTGAGGAACAGCTTGAGACAGAAGACTTCTGTGGTCTGTGCCACATGGTTCCATACCCAAATAGGGAAAGGGAAGAGCTACCCTTCCAGGAGTGTGGACAAGCCTGTGATCAACTCTGCTCAGAGTAACCTGCCTTGAATTCCCAGGACAAAGAGAGCTACAAGCAACCTGGGACAAGAGACTTCCAGTTTCCTTCTGCAGTCTGGGACCTCAGTATGTGCCTCAGAGCTCCATAGTCAAATAGGGTTGGGAGAAAGCTAGGCATCCCAGGAGTGGTCAAAAGACCATGAGTAGAGGTAAGATGTACACCACTGTTGAGTGAGACCCGACTGGAATCCTCAGGACACAGGGAACAAGGAACAGCCTGAGACAGGGGCCTTCCAGTTAAGGCCTGTGGTCTGTGCCACTATGCTCCATACCCAAATAGTCCAGGGAAAGAATGAGCTGTCCAGGAATGTAGACAAGCCTGTGAGTCGGGGTGAGGCCAGCACCTCTGCTCAAAGGGACTGAGGAGAGCTCTTCCAGGTTCCTTCAGTGATCAGGGAGCTGATCCTATGACACAGTGCTCCATACTCAAATAGTGCTAGGAGAGAACTGGTCTCCCAGGAGTGCCAACACACCGTTGAGCATAGGAAGACCAGTACTTCTGTTCAAATTCCTCAATCAAGAGGAACCTTCTCAGAGCCACCAGGACACAGGAACCAAGGAATAGCTGGAGACAGGATCCTTCTGGTTTCTGTCTGCACCACAGAGCTGATCCTGTGCTCTTGAAATCCAAATCCTCTCATAGAGAGCTGGTCTCCAAGAAGTACTAATGCAAAGGGTTACAAGAGAGACAAGCCATAGCCAGAGAAAGGAAGAGCAGCTAACACCAAAGATAACCAGATGGTGAAAGGCATGGGCAAGAACATAAGGAACAAAAACCAAGCTAACTTGGCATTATCATAACCCAGTTCTCACACGACAACGAGCCCTGGATAACCCAACACACTAGAAAAACAAGATTCAGATTTAAAATCACTTCTCATGATGATGATAGAAGATTTTAAGAAATAAATAAATAACTCTCTTAAAGGAACACAGGTAAACAGCTAGAAGCCCTTAAAGTGGAAATAGAGAAAAACACAATCAAACAGGAGAAGAAAATGAACAAAACCATCCAAGATCTAAAAATGGAAATAGAAACAATAATGAAATCACAAAGGGAGACAGCCCTGGAGATATAAAACCTAGGAAAGAAATCAAGAGTCATACCTACAAGCATCACCAACAGACTACAAGAGATGGAAGAGAGAATATCAGGTGCAGAAGATACCATAAAAAAACAATGACACAACATTTAAAAAAATACAAAATACAAAAAGCTCCTAACCCAAAACATCCAGGAAATCCAGCACACAATGAGAAGACCAAACTTAAGAATAATAGGTATAGAAGAGAGTAAAGATTCCCAACTTAGCTGGGCAGTGGTGGTGCACACTTTTAATCCTAGCACTCGGTAGTCAGAGGCATGCAGATTTCTGAGTTCGAGGCCAACCTGGTCTACAGAGTTAGTTCTAGGACAGCCAGGGCTGCACAGAGAAACCCTGTCTCGAAAAACCAAAAAAAAAAAAAAAAAAAAGGATTCCCAACTTCAAGGGCCAGTAAATCTCTTCAACAAAATTATAGAAGAAAGTGTTCCTAATTTAAAGAAAGAGATGAATACAAACATTTAAGAAGCTTACAGAATGCCAAATAGACTGGATCAAAAAAGAAATTCCTCCCATCACATTATAGTCAAAACACCAAATACAAAAATCAAGGAAAGAATATTAAAAGTAGTAAGGGAAAAAGGACAAGAAACATATAAAGGCAGACCTATCAGAATTTCACCAGACTTCTCACCAGAGACTGTGAAAGCTAGAAGATCCTGGGCAGATCTAATACAAACCCTAAAAGAACTCAAGAGCCAGCCCAGGCTGCTATACCTAGAAAACTCTCAATTATCATAGATGGTGAAACCAAGATATTCCACGAGAAAACCAAATTTACACAATATCTTTCCACAAACCCAGCCCTATAAATGATAATTGATGGAGAACACCAACACAAGGAGGAAAACAACACCCTAGAAAAATCAAGAAACTAATCTGTCAACAAACCCAAAAAAGATAGCCACACAAACATAAAAATAACATCAAAAATAACAGGAAAAAGTAATCACTATTCCTTAATATCTCTTAACATCAATGGACTCAATTGCCCAATAAAAAGACATAGGCTAACAGACTGGATATAGAAACAGGACCCAGGATTTTGCTGCATACAGGAACCATAACTCAGTGTTAGAGACACAAACTACCTCAGAGTAAAGTACTGCAAAATAATTTTTCAGGCAAATGGTCCCACATAACAGGCAGAGCAGCCATTCTAATATTGATAAATTAAACTTTCAACTGAAAGTCATCAAAAAAGATAAGGAAGGACAATTCATCCTCATCAAAGGCAAAATCTACCAAGAAGAACTCTCAATTCTGAATATCTATGTTCTGAATAGAAGAGTTCCCACATTAATAAAAGAAACTTTAGTAAAGCTCAAAGCACATATTTCACCTCACACAATAATAGTGGGAGACCTCAATGCCCCATTCTCATCAATGGACAGAACTTGGAAACACAAACTAAACAAAGACACAATGAAACTGACAAAAGTTGTGGACCAAATGGATTTAACAGATATCTATAGAATATTTCATCCTAAATCAAAAGAATCTACCATCTTCTCACGTCTCATGGTAATTTCTCCAAAAACTGTCCATGTAATTGGTTACAAAACAAATCTCAACAGATATAAGACACTTGAAATAATCCCATGCCTCCTATCAGATCACTACACATTTCAGCTGGTCTTCAATGGCAACAAAAACACCAAAAAGCCTAGATAGACATGGAAGCTGAACAACACTCTAGTCAATGATAACTTGGTCAAGGAAGAAATAAAGAAAGAAACAAAAGACTTCCTAGAATTTAATAAAAATGAAAGCAGAACATACCCAAATTTATGGGACACAATGAAAGCAGTCTTAAGAAGAATACTCATAGCTCTGAGTGCCTCCAAAACTAAAGTAGAGAGAGCATATTCTAGCATCTTAACAGCCACACCTGAAAGCTCTAGAACAAAAAGAAGCTAATACACAACACACACAACAGGATTAGAAGGCAGGAAACAATCAAATTCAGGTCTGAAATCAACCAAGTAGAAACTAAAAGAACTATATGAAGAAACAACAAAACCAGAATCTGGTTCTTTGATAAAGTCAACAAGATAGATAAACCCTTAGCCGGACTAACAAGAGGGCACAGAGACAATACCCAAATTAACAAAATCAGAAATGAAACAGGAGATATAGCAACAGAATCTGAGGAAATTAAAAAAATCAGCATATCCTACTATAAAAGCCTATACTCAACAAAATTGGAAAATCTGGATGAAAAGGAAAAGTTTCTAGACAGATACCAAATACCAAAGTTAAGTCAGGATCAGATAAATCTTCTGAACATTCCTGTAACCCCTAAAGAAATAGAAGCAATCATTAAAAGTCTCCCAACCAATAAAAAGCTCAGGACCAGATGGGTTTAGTGCAGATTTCTATCAGATCTTCAAAGAAGTCCTAATACCAACACTCTTCAAACTATTCCACAAAATAGAAACAGAGCGAACACTGCCCAATTCATTCTATGAGGCCACAGTTAAACTGATACCAAAACCTCACAAAGACCTAAGAATAAAAACTTCAGACCAATTTCCTTTATGAATATCAATGCAAAAATGCTCAATATAATTCTAGCAAACCAAATCCAAGAACACAACAAAATGATCATTCATCTTGATCAATATTCATCATCCTAAGGATGCTGGGATGATTCAAAACCTGAAAATCTATCAATGTAATCCACTACATAAATAAACTCAAAGAAAAAAATCACATGATCATTTCATTAGATGCTGAAAAAGCATCTGACAAAATTCAACATCCCTTCATGATAAAAGTCTTGAAAGATCAGGAATTCAAGGCCCATACCTAAACATAGTAAAAGCAATATACTGTAAACCAGTAGATAATATCAAACTAAATGGTGAGAAACTCGAAGCAATCCCACTAAAATCAGGGACAAGGCAAGGCTACCCTCTTTCTCCCTATCTATTCAACATAGTACTTGAGGTTCTAGCTAGATCAATTAGACAACAAAAGGAAGTCAACGGTATACAAATTGGAAAGGAAGAAATCAAAATATCACTATTTGCAGATGATATGATGGTATAGCTAAGGGACCCAAAAAAACTCCACCGAAGATCTCCTACAGCTGATAAACACCTTTAGCAAAGTGGCTGGATACAAAAGTAACTCAAGGAAATCTGTTGCCTTCCTATACTGGAAGGATAAACTGGCTGAGAAAGAAATTAGGGAATTAACACCATTAACAATTGTCACAAACAACATAAATTATCTTGGTGTGACTCTAACCAAACAACCAAAAGATTTGTATGAAAAGAACTTCAAGCCTTTGAAGAAAGAAATCGAAGAAGACCTTAGAAGATGGAAAGATCTCCCATGCTCATGGATTGGCTGGATTATCATAGAAAAAATGGCCATCTTTCTAAGAACAATCTACAGATTCAATGCAGTCCCCATCAAAATTCCTACTCAATTCTTCATAGAACTAGAAATAACAATTCTAAAATTCATTTGGAATAACATAAAACCCAAGATAGCAAAAATTATTTACAACGATAAACGAACTTCTGGGGGAATCAGCATCTCTGATCTCAAGGTGTACTACAGAGCAGTAGTGAAAAAACTGCATGATATTTGTACAGTGACAGTCAGGTCAATCAATGGGATAGAACTGAAGACCCAGAAATGAAACCACACTCTTAAGATCACTTGATCTTTGCCAAAGGAGCTAAAACCATCAAGTGGAAAAAAAAATAGGATTTCAACAAATGGTGCTGGCTAAACTGGAATTCAACATGTAGAAGAATACTAATTGATCCATTCCTATCTCCCTGTACAAAGCTCAAGTCCAAGTGGATCAAGGACCTCCACATAAAACCAGATACATTGAATGTAATAGAAGAGATAGTGGGGAAAAGGCTGGAACACATGGGCACAGGGGAAACGTTAATGACCAGAACACCAATTGCTTATGCTCTAAGATCATGAATCGACAAATAGGACCTCATAAAATTGCAAGCTTTTGTATGTCAAAGGACACTGTCTGTAAGACAAAACGGCAACTAGCAGATTGGGAAAAGATCTTTACCAATCCTATGTCTGATAGAGGGCTAATATCTAATACATACAAAGAGCTCAAGAATTTAGAGTCCAGAGAAACAAATAACCCTCTCAAAAAAAAAAAAAAAAAAAAAAAAAACAAAGGAAGAAAAAGAAATGGGGAACAGAGCTAAACAGAGAATTCTCAACTATGAAAACTCAAATGGTTGAGAAGCACCTTAATAAATCTTCAGCATGCTTAGTCATCAGGGAAATGCAAATCAATACAACCCTAAGATTTCACCTCACACCAGTCAGAATGGTTAAGATCAAAAACTCAGTTGACAGCAGATGCTGGCAAGGATGTAGAGAAAGATGAACCCTTCTTCATTGCTTTTGTGATTGCAAGCTGGAACAACCACTCTAGAAATTGGTTTGGCAGATCCTAAGAAAATTGGACATAATACTATCTGAAGATACAGCTATACATTCTTTGGCACATACCTAGAAGATGGTCCAGCATCTAATAAAGTCACATAATCCCCTATATTCATAGCAGCCACATTTATAACAGGAGCTGGAAACAACCCAGATGTCCCTCAACAGAGAAATGGATACAGAAAATGTGGTACATTTACACAATGGAATACTACTCAGCTATTAAAAACAATGACTTCATGAAATTCACAGGCAAATGGATGGAACTTGAAAATATCATCCTGAGTGAGGTAACTCTGACAAAACAAACAAAACAAAACAAAAAAACAAACAAACAAATAAAAAGAACAAACACGGTATGTACTCACTCATAAGCAGATATTGACCCAAAAATTCGGAATACCCATTGGCAACCATTGGAATAAGCATGCATTCCCAGGTGGAGGAGTTGTATAAGGGACTGAAAGAGCTGAGGGTGTTTGAAGCCCCATGTGGAGGAGGGAGTAACAATGTCAACTGTTCAGGCACCCTGGTGTTCCCAGAGACTGGACCTCCAACCAAAGAATACATATGGAAGGACCCATGGTACTGGCAACATATGTGGCAGAGGAGGGCCTTGGTGGCCATTAGTGGGAGGAGAGGCCCTTGGGTCCAAGGGTGTTAGATGCCCCAGTATAGGGTAATGCCAGGGAGGGAAGATGAAAGTGGGTTGGTGTGTAGGGGAACACTCTTATATAGGCAGGATGAGGGGGGTGGGATAGGGGTTTCCAAAGGGGAGACCTGGAAATGGGAAAACATTTGAAAGGTAAATAAAGTTCCAACAATAAAAAAAAAAAAATATATTCTACAACAACAGCAACAACAACAACAACAACAAAAAATCACAAGTTTATGCTTCATGAATAACAGCCCATAAATAATGTGGTTGGTCTTTTTCCATTTGCTTGTTTGGCAAATGAAGAGTTAATTTTACAAGCGATGTGCATTGCATCAATTGAGTTATGTTTCTGATATTATACACCAATAATTACCTATTACTGTTTAAGAAACAACATAGCAGACCCAAAGTAAAATAACAATAACAAAACTATAAAAAAAAGAAAAGAAAAAAATAACTAATCATCTTTGAAACCTGCAAAATGCATATCAATTGTGTTTCTTATAAGTCTTAGGCAATCCTTTCAAGTTACAAATTAGTAAATACCTGCATTTATAGTATCAAATTTCTAACTACAATATCAATGTACTCCTTGTTTTAATTTAATGAGGTGCAGTGATACTTACACTAGAGTACATGGAGAATTATATTCTTCCTTGGTTTCCTCATATAATTTGTGAATTTCAATGAATAAAAGCATTTGCCAGAACACTAAATGCATGGTGAATGACATGTAACAATTGAGTAAACTACATATGTAGTACACACTTGAATATGATTTCATAAAGAATTTCTTGGGCTGCAGCAAATACTTGACTAAATAATATATTTTGATTTGACTAAAAATGAATTATATAAATCAAACTGATTATATAATGGGACTTGTTTGTCCTGTAGTAGCAAGAAAATAAATGTATATATTTAATCCTATCAAGCATATATATATATATGCTTGATATATATATATATATATATATATATATATTTATATGCATATTCAATATAAGACTGACATAGGTAAATGTTTTAATTTTCAAATAAAACCACATCAATATGTTCAAAATATTGAGGGTTGCTAAAACACATGCCTTTGTTCACAAAGTTTTGTTAGTATTTATTCGTGTTGTATATAATTGAATTGATTTATTTGTTATAATTATATAGAATATATGGTTCTATCATCAGTGAGAATTGTACAAAAATAAGGAAGGAGAAATGAGTACACTTTCATTGTTTATATGTGAACTTCCAAAATGTAAGAAACAGTTTTACCAACCAAACCCAGTGATAGGGTATCCAGCAGGCTTAACTGGTTTCAATCCTTTGCTCAATTTAAGACAATGAGATGTTGACAAGAAAGTTTTTCTTTGAATTGAGAAATATATTTCTCATTACTTAGAATGTAACCATCAAATATATTTGCACATTGAGAAAATTACACTATGTCAGTTCTTAAATACCAAAATCATAAATATGAGTCCCAAAAGAAGGAAGGTAGGGAGAGAGGCATAGAGAAGAGTAAAAGAATGGGGGGGGGGGACAGTGGGAGGCAAAGGATACAGAAATATGTTACTAAGCTACAAGTCATAACACCACATCAAAATTAAATGACAATGGCTAAAATTATAAAAGTCACAAGTAATAATTTCTAAGTGCGCTAACTTCCTACCTTCGGAGGATGACAGATTCCATTCCTTCTGCTGTCCCTCAGGGATTCAGTTCTGTTCTTCTCCCACACTGCAGTACCTAATCATGTCCCTCTATCTCCTCCATATCCTCTTTCCCACCCAGATCCCTCCTTTCCTCCTCCCTTCCTCCTGTGATTGCTTTCTTCTCCCTCCCAAGTGGGATTGAAGCATCCTCACTTGGGCCTTTATGCTTGTTAGACATTTTAAGTTCTGTGGATTTAATCCTGGGAATTCCGTATGTTTTTTGCTAATATCACTTATTAGTATATACCACATATCATTTTGGGATCAAGTTACCACACTCAGGATGATATTTTCTAACTCCATCCATTTGCCTGCAGAAACATGATGTCCTTGTTCTTAATAGCTGATAAGTATTCCATTGTGTAAATGAACTACATTTTCTGTATTCATTCTTCTGTTGTGGAACAACTGGGTTGTTTCTGGTGTCTGCTTATCACAAATAAAGGTGGCCTTCTAGAATGTACCAGAGACCTTAGAGGTAAGAGATTCTCAGGACTCAAAGGGAAGAACCTTAGATAAAATTTCCCACAGCAGGGATAGAGAACTTGTAGTGTCTGCCTCTAGTAAAATGACAGGGCATCAAGTAGAGGGATTGGGTTGCTATCCTACAGTCAAAAACTCTGACCCTTAATTGTTACTATCTGAAAGAACTATAGGGACAACAATGGAGAAGAACCTGAGGAAAAGAAGGTCCAGTGATAGGCCCAAATTGAGATCCAGCTCAAGGGGAGGTCCCAAGGCCTCACACTATTGCTGAGGTTATGGTAGGCTTACAAACAGGTGCCTATCATGGCTGCCCTCCAAAAGGACCAACAAGCAGGTGAACGAGTCAGATGCAGATATTTACACTCAACCAATGGACAGGAGCTGGTGACTACTGTGGTTGAATTAGGGAAAAGCTAATGTAGCTGAGGAGTAGGACGACCCTATAAGAAGACCAGCAGTCTCAACTCACCAAAATCCCTGAATCTTTCAGACATTGAGCCACCAACCAGGCAGAATACATCACCTGATATGAGTCTCCCAACATATATACAGCAGAGGACTGTCAGTTCTGGATTTAGTCAGAGAAGGTGCACCTAACACTTGAAAGACTTGGGGCTCCAGGGAGTCAGAAAGTCTAACTGTGTGTGGAGATAGGGACATCCTCTTGAAGATGGGGGAGGGGGAGGAAGTGTGGGATATGGAACAGTCAGAGGGTGGACTGTTAGGAAGATAATGGCTGAACTAGGAAATATAAATCAATCAATCAATCAATCAATCAATCAATAAATCAATTCCTCAGTACATGAGGGCACACCACCTTAATTTACTGTTAATGCTGTTATAAATTAATTAGAACTTTTCATAAAATATTGGCAACATTTTTAATTTTTTAATGTGCTCTTTTTAAATGTATTCTTTTTCTTAGAGTTTTTTTCTTTTTTGTTTGTGTGTTCCTCAATATTTTGTACCTTAATTTAATGCCCAGAATTTTATATTCCCTTTGATATTATGTTGGTTATTGACGTCTTCTTCTTAATCCCTTCACTCAAAGAACTTTTGAGACTTTTACATAGTGTCATAAGGTGAACATAGATTTTTTTGAAGTGAAATTTTATATGCATGAAACTGAAGGAATAAAGTTTCATACACAAAGAAGCATTGTGATTCTGTGTGGATAAAAAAACATCTTGCAATCAGTAATGTTAGAAAAGTCAGAGATGCCTTATGAAAGAAATAAAATCTATCTTTTATTTACACAAGGTCAGTGAAAATAAATTATAGAGTGAAGATGAACAGCAATTCATTCCCTTTTCCTGGAGCTGCTTTGACCAATGTCCATTTAATATTTATGAACGAGAGTGGTTAGCATATAAGTTGGATACATGTAAAAGTACACATCTGTAAAAAAGTAAAAATAAACTCTAAAAAAGTACACATACTGTCAGTTGTTTTAAAAAGACAAGATGTATTGAATTAACCTTCAGCAACCATATTTACGGAAATGCATCCTTATGAAGCCAAAGGTTATAAAGATCAGAAGACACTTGTAATAAACTAAATGTTATCTCCCTTACACTACTTTGTTGATTCCCTAACCTCAGGAAGTCTGTGTTCACTGGAAGAGTCTTTGGTAAAGTAATTAACATCACGTAAACTAGTATTGGACAGTCATATTCAGAATAGTGGATGATGGCTTTCTTTATAAATGCCATATAAAGTCTGCTTGCACTGAAGAACAAACCTCTGCTGATTAATGTAACAGGGATATTATATCCAAGCCATGGAGAAAGTACTCACTGGAAACCATTCATGCTAGTATCTTGTACATAGACTTCAAGCTTCCAGAAAAACAAGAAAATAGATTCCAATTTTTGAAGTCACCCTGTCTGTGATATTCTGTCATGAGGCTCAAGCAGAATCTTTCTGTCATGATCCAATTGCAATCTGGTTGTTTAATGATAATGAAAATACCACTCTTAAAAGTCAGAGTGAATGACCAACAATATTCTTTGAAATAGGCAAAACTCAGGTATGTCACCAATAAAAATCCAGACCAATGATAGGAACATGCAAAAGAGCCAAGCATATTTATGTATGAGGAAAATTAAATGGTGTTCAAGATGCCAAAGGAAAGAAAAAAATGAAATATCTTACAGCTGTAAAGCCCATAAACTACAATGACTGGACCTGCAAGACAGTCTAATAGGAGTTAAAATCCATACCATAAGAGGGAATTCATATCTGGTAGAGTATCCTAATGTGTTATCTATAGTTAATCACAGATATGAGAGGATAACTTACTACTACCATATTTTTAAACTAAAATTATTTCTAAATTCATTCTACACACTTATTTTTCTAACTATAGATAAATTTATCTATCACCCTCACAAAAAGCTTTTCTTTTTTTTTAAGAAATAGAACCTATTACAGAAAACTACAATGAGTCAAAATGCAGAAAATAAAAGACCATGTGTTTCTAACTCAAACTCTCTATCTGCAATGGTCAGGGAAATCACAGAACGATTACAGGAAAGATTTTAAGGTCTAGAGACCTACCATGACTATTGATAGGTATTACTATTAAACAGGAAAAATATATTCACCAAATCTCAAAACTATGATTTCTTAAAATATACCTCCAAAATGATAATACCAGTTGACATGTTGATGTATATTTGGTAAACTGTATATAATTCCATCCCTAGATGAAGAGCCATTGGTAAATGGCTTCTGAGACAAAGAGAATTAGTGTCCTCTAGTGAAGAATTCCTACACCCTAAGTGATCATACCTAGACACTTCTACATATGAGTAATACACCATTGGCTCAGTAAATTTTATATGCATGTACATATGTCTGTCTATTAGCATGCATACATGTATATACATGTAATAATAATAATGAAAGCAATATGAATTTAGGTATGTTATGGAGATTTGTTGGGAATAATGAAGGGTGGAAATGATATAGAAATAGGGGTCATGAATGATATTCTCAAAAATTTAGAAAATCAGTTAAATTGGTTAATCCATGTGAATAGTAAAACAAAATTTAGACATGTGGAGTTAACTATTAGAAGAAAATAAGAGACAGAATTTAAAGTTAAAGTTATATCTCTATCAAGCAGACCTGGGAATGCAAACAAATAGTAGTTTATTTTTATTCTAAATTATTATAGTTAAAAATATTAGAGCCCTTCCTGCCTGCACCTTTCTCTGGGGCAGATCGTCAGTGATTCTGACTTTCAGAAGACCCCAAAGTCTGAAGGCTTTCCAGGATATCTGCTGTACCTAGGACCACAAGTAAGGAACCCTGTCAAAAAACCACAGCAGCAGGGACTCCCGAGGAGCTCAGTAGACTTGGGACCATGTTTGCTGATCTAACTACACCAACTTCCAGTCTCCACCTTACACCAGGGCATAAAAATCAGGGCACCTGACCCTCTAAAGATACCACAGTCTGAAGGCCTCCCAGGAGATCATATGTAGCCAGGGCAACAGACCCTATAGTCTGAAAGCTACCCAGGATATTAGCTGCATCCAGGGCAATAGATCATGAGTGTGTACATCCTTGTGAAGACCCCACAGTCTGAAGGCCACCCAAGAGATTTGCTGAACCAAGGACTATAGGTCTCCCAGGAGACCTACAGGAACCCAGGGACTCAGGAGGAAGGCTCCTGACAGAGACATCCGGGCCAGTTAATAGTAGTGATGACTAGAAGGCAAGAGGCAATCATAAGATCACAAGCAACAGAAGCTAATACAATTAGGCACCATCAATACTCTATTTTTCCATCACAGCAAGGATAGCATAGTGTCATATCTAACTCAGTGAAAGAAATACAGGAAAACACAGGTAAACTGGTAGAAACCTTTAAAGAGGAAACAAATAAAACCCTTAAAGAAATATAGGAAAATACAATCAAATTGGTAAAGAAATTGAATAAATTGGCCCCAGACCTCAAAATGAAAAAAGAAAATACAAATGGAGTTAAACCTGAAAAGATGGTAGAAGCTACAGATTCAAACACCAACAACAGAATACAAGGGATAGAAGAGAAAATCTCAGGCACAGGAGATACCTTAGAAGATATTGAAACAGTGATCAAAGAAAATACAAAACAAAACTACTCCTAACCTAAAACATCCAAGAAATCCAGGATACAATGAAAAGAACAAAGCTAAGAATAATAGAAATAGATGAAAGCTAGGTTTCCCAGCTTAAAAGAACAGACAAAAAAAAACATCTTCAACAAAATCATACAATAAAACTTCCCCAACTTCAAGAAAGAGATGGTCAAAAATGTACAAGAAGCCTATCAAACATCATATAGATTGGAACAGAAAAACAAAATCCTCTTGTCACATAATAATCAAAACACTAAATGGAAAGAACAAAGAAATAATATTAAAAGTTGTAAGGGAAAAAGGTCATAAACATATAAAGGCAGACTTATTAGAATTATACCAGACTTCTCAACAGAGACTCTAAAAACCTGAACAGCCTGAGTAGAGGTCATGCAGATCACAAGGGAACACAAATGACAGCCCAAGCTACTATAACCTGCAAACTTCTCAATCACCATAGATGGAGAAAGCAAAATCTTCTATGACAAAACCAAATTTTAAAAATATCTACCAATCTAGCCCTACAGAGGATTCTAGAGGGAAAACTCAAGCAAAAGGAGGGTACCTTCAAAGCAAAAACAAGATATTAATCATCTCATGATAAAACCAAAAGAAGAGAATCCCATACACATACTGCCACCAATAAGAATAAACATAAAAGGAACTAACAATCACCTGTCTTTAATATGTCTCAATATTAACAGTTTCAATCAATAAAAAGAAATAAGTTAACAAACTGCATATGCAGGCAGAATCCATCATTTTGCTGCATACAAGAAACAAACCTCAATGACAAAATCAGACACTAACTCAGAGTAAAAGGCTGGAAAGAAAGTCTTCCAAGAATATGGTCCAAAGAAACAAAAAAGAGTTGCCATTCTAATGCCCAATAAAATAGACTTTCAACCAAAAGTTTTCAAGTGAGATGGGGAAGGACACTTCACATTAATCAAATGAAAAATGCACCAGGAGAAGTTATCAGTTCTGAACATCAAAGCCCCAAATGCAAGGGCAACCGCATTCAAAAAAGATAATTTATTAAAGCTCAAAACACTCACTGAATTTCATAAAATAACACTGGGAGACTTTAACAACCCACTCTCAACAATAGACAGGTCATTGAAACAGAAGCTAATCATAGAAGCAGTGAAACTAATAGAGATTATAAACCAAATGGATTTGACAGATACACACAGAATATTTCACCATAAAACAAAAGAATGGAGCTGGGCAGCAGAGGCACATGCTTTTAATCCTAGCATTTGGGAGGCCGAAGCAGGTGAATTTCTGAGTTCGAGGCCAGCCTGGTCTACAGAGTGAGTTCCAGGACAGCCAGGGCTATACAGAGAAACCCTGTCTCAAACAAACAAAACAAAACAAAACAGCAACAAAAATCAAACAAAAACAAAAGACAAAACCAAACAAACAAACGAAATGTAAAACAAAATAATATAGCTTTTTAGCACCGCATGGTACCTTCTTCAAAATTGAGAATATAATTGGTCACAAAAAAAGCCTGCACAGATACAAGAAGACTGACTTCAATAACAACTAAAGCAACAGAAAATCCACATATCTGTGGAAACTCGACAACTCTTTACTCAATGATAACTTGTTCAGGAAAAAATAAAGAAATGAAAGACTTCCTGGAATTCAATGAAAATGATGCCACAGCATACTGTAACTTATGGGACACTATAAAAGCAGTGCTAAGAGGAAAATTCATAGCACTAAATGTTCTCATAAAAAAAATTGCAGACATTTTATACTACCAACTTAACAGCATGCTTGAAAGCCCAAGAACAAAAAGAAAAAAAAAAAACAAAACACACCCAAATGGAGTAGACATCAGGAAATAATTAAACTCTGGGTTGAAATGAACCAATTAGAAACAAAGAGAAAAATAAAAAGAATCAAGAGAAACAAACGCTGGTTCACTGAGAAGATCAACCTGCTACAAAAGCCTATACTCAATAAAACTGGAAAATCTAGATGAAATGAATGATTTTTAAGACAGATACGGCCTATCAAAGTAAAATCAAGAGCAGGTAAGAAATCCTCACAGTCCTATATCCCTAAAAGAAATACAAGCAGTCATTAAAAATCTCCCAATACCTCTCCCCCCAAAATTCCATGGCAAGATAGCTTTAGCACAGAATTCTATCAGACCTTTAAAGAAGAGCTAAGAGCAACACTCCTGAAACTATCCTGCAAAATTGAAACAGAAGAAACAAGATCTAATTCATTCTTTGAAGCCTCAATTACTCTGATACCTAAACCACACAAAGAAACAACAAAGAAAGAACTATCCAGACAATTTTGCTTATGAATATATGCAAAAATACTCAATAAAATAGTAGCAAATGGTTTCCAAGAACACATGAAAACCAGCACTCACAATGATCAAGGTACTTTTACCCCAGGGATATAAGGTTGGCTCAGTATATGAAAATCTATTAACATAATCCACTACATAAGCTCAAAGAAAATCAAATCATGTGATCATCTTATTAGATGCTGAAAAACAATTTGACAAAATACATCACCCAATCATGTTAAAACTATTAAAGATATCAGAAATTCAAGGCCCATACCTGAATATAATAAAAGCAATATACATCAAACAAACAGCCAATATCACATTAAATGGAGAGATATTTGAAGCAATCTCACTAAAATCAGGGACAAGACAAGGCTGCGCCCTGTCCCTGTATCTATTTAATATTGTACTCAAAGTTCTAGCTAGAGCAGTAAAACAACAATAGGAGGTTATGAGGATACAAATTGGCAAAAAAGAAAACAAGATATCACTTTGTACAGAAGATATGAAGTTGTGCATAAGCAACAGAAATTCTACCAGGGAACATCTTCAGCTGATAAATAACTTCAGCAAAATGGCAGGATATAGAATTAACTCAAACAAATTAGTAGCCTTCCTTTATACAAATTATTAATAGGCTGAGAACGAAATTGGGAAAACATACGCTTTGCTATAGTCACAAATAATATAAAATATCTTGCTGTAACTCTAACCAAAAAAATGAAAAAATTCATTACAAGTGCTTTTAGTCTCTCAATGAAGATACTGAAGAAGACCTCAGAAAATGAAGAGATCTCCCATGCTCCTGGTTTGGTAGCATTAACATAGTAAAAATGGCCATCCTACAAAAAGCAATCTACAGATTCAATGCAATCCCCATCAAAATTCCAAGACATTATTCACAGACATGCAAAGAACAATTTTCAGTTTCATAAAGAAAACAAAAAACACAGGATAGCCACAATAATTCTTAACAATAAGAGGACATGTGGGGGAATCACTATCCTTGATTTCAAGCTGTACTATAGAGAAATAGTGATAAAAAAACTTCATGGTATTGATACAGAAATAGATGGTTTGATTGATGAAATAAAATTGAAGACCCAGAAATAAACCTACACACTTATGGACATTTGATCTTTGAGAAAGAAGCCAAGAATATACAACAGAAAAAAGAAAGCATATTCAATAAATGACACTGTTCTAACTTGTAGTCTGCATGAAGAAAACATGAAAAAAGATCAATATTTGTCACCTTGCAAAAAGCACAAGTACAACTGGATCAAGGACCTCAACATAAAGCCAGTTACACTGAATCTAATAGAAGAGAAAGTGGGAAAGAGCTTTGAAGTCATTGGCACATGGGAAAATTTCCTAAACAGAATTTCAGTAGCTTAGGTTATAAGATCAAAAATTGATAAATGAGGCCTCATGAAGCTAAAAAGCTTCATTTTGTAAGGCAAAAGGAGTAGTATATACTGGCAACCTACAAATTGGGAAAAATATCTTCACTAACCTCAGATCTGATAGAAGGCTAATAATGAAAATACCTCAAAAAAGCAAACTACCCAATCAAAAATAGTCATATAGAGCTAAACAGAGAATTTATGACAGCAGAATCTCAAATGACTGAGAAGCACTTAAAGAAATGTTCAAAATCCTTAGTAATCATGGAAATGCAAATCAAAACAATCCTGAGATTCTACCTTATATCAATCAGAATGGCTAAGATCAAAAACTCAGAAGACAGCACAATATTTAGGAGGATGTGGAGAAAGGGGAACACTTCTCCATTGCTGGTAGGATTGCAAACTGGTACAACCATTGTGAAAATCAATCTGGAGATTCCTCAGAAAATTGGACCCAGCTATAATACTCTTGGGCATATACACAAAAGAGGTCCAACCATACCACAGGTGTACATGCTCCACTCTGTTCATAGAAGTTCTATCTTTGACAGACAGAAGATGGAACAATCCCAGACATCCCACAATGGAAGAATAGAGAAAATGTCGTTCATTTACACAGCAGATTACTGTTCAGCTATTAAGAAAGAGGACATCATAAGATTTTTGAACAAATGGATGGAACTAGAAAATATTATCCTGCATGAAGTAGCACAGACCCAAAAAGGCATGCATGGTATGTACTCACTAATAGGTAGATATTAGCCAAATAATACAGAATACCTAGGATACAATCTATGGAACTCAAGAATGTTAACAAGCAAAGAACCCAAGTAAGGATGCTTCATTCTCACTTAGAAAGGGAAGAAAATAATCACAGGAGTTAGAGCGAGGGAGGCATCTGTGTGTGAGAGGGGAAGAAAAGAGGAACATGATATATTATTGAGGGGGAGAGAAGGGAAACCCTGAGGGACTGTAGAATAAATAGAAATATGGAACCAAAGAAGGTAAGGAGTTGGAGGGTGATACTCTAGAAAGTAACAGAAACCTGGGAGATTAGACACCAGGAGTCTCCTGGTCTGGAGAGGGTAGAGATAGGGCTCAGTATGATTCTGGTGTGGCTTTAAATTCTGAAGGTCTCTGGCTGTTCTAGTTCTCTAACTGTACTGAAATGCTGATGATAACTTCTAAAATGTCCTAAAATTTTTCTTGCGATTTCTGAGAGTAAAAAGCTGCTGGCTTAGGCCATTGTGGCCTACCTGTGGGGGATTAAATATTGGGGTTTTGTTCTATTTTAGCAGCAAGTATACAACTCTTTCACCCTGCTAATATAAGTAGTAGGAAGAAAAAGAGACACTTTGAAACATGATTATAACAATTATTATTAAGTTATAAAATGTTTCCTATGAAGGCTACCTAAGAAAAGGGGAAAGTAGAAACATGGTAAACAGGAAAAGGGAAAATTTTTTCTTCTCTTCTCTTTGTCCTCAGTCCTTGTACCTCTTTCAGAATACATGATTATATGTTAAAAAATTCATCAAAAGTTCACATATAAATTAAAATATCATAAATAGAAATAAAAATGTACAACAGAGAATGTTTACATGTATATCCATTCGGAGTAATTATCTGGATAAACATCCATCTTTTGTCAGTGTTTCACAGGTTCATTGAAAGCTAAAAACCATAAATAAGTTATTAATGATGTTTTTATAGATAAACCCAGTCAATGTTTTATCTTCTTTTTTATTTTTTTCTGAGGCAGTGTTTCTCTGTATAGCCCTGGCAGTCCTGGAACTCACTCTGTAGACCAGGCTGTCCTCAAACTCAGAAATCCGCCTGTCTCTGCCTCCTGAGTGCTGGGGTTAAAGGCATGTGCCACCACTGCCAAGCTAATGTTTTATCTTCTGTCCTAGCACTTATCATTAATTTCCTTTTTATGATCTTCGGTGAATTTTGTTACAACCTCTTAGAATGTGCATTAAGTGGTAGAAAATCTGGTTACTATCTAAGAGGCAATTAACTGATGACACATAGGAGACAGAGTTCTCATTGTAGTTTCTACTATCTGAAAAGAATCTAATAGCAGTCCCACTATAAAAGAGCTTAGTACTAACTTATACAATTTTAGGAATTCTTATAGGATTATCATTAAGAATTAAGAAGTCATCTATTTGTCTATATAACATCACTACAAGACAGTACATGTCTGTAGTTGTGCTCAAAGGGTGTGGGTTAATTACCTAGTGATTTTTCTATGTGTTTAATAATAACAGGAAATCATATTAATAGCAGAAATCTTCCCTAACGTGATGTTCTCTTGGGCCTTGCACATCAGAGCTTCATTGTAGATATAATCCAAAGAAAGGTCATTTCAGAAGATCACCTGCTCATTATTATCTTGTTACATGATGGCTCCTGACAGTAAGAGACTCACAGGACTCGAAGGGAGAGACCTTACCTCCAGGAGAAAGGCAGGGCTTCAAGTGGTGGGATAGGGTTTCCATCCCACAGTCAAAAACTCTGGCCCAGATTTGTTCCCGTCTAAAGGAAATGCTGGGACAAAAATGGAGAAGAGCCTGAGGAAAAGGAGGTCCAGTGACAGGCCCAAGTTGAGATCCAGCTCAAGGGGAGGCTTCAATGCCTGACACTATTACTTAGGCTGTGGTATGTTTACAAACAAGGGCCTATCATGACTGTCCTCCAAAAGGCCCAACAAGAAACTGAAAGAGTCAGATGCAGATATTTACATTCACCTTTATAGAAGGTGATGGATCTTTAACCTTTCTTTCAACAGTGCCTTTTTTCCCTGCAATCAGAAACTAAGAACATCAAAATTGTGCCTGTACAAGAAATGCAAAATTATGAAGATAAAAATCAACAAAAATTTTGACTAACTATTTATTCATATCATTTTATTTTCAGGTGCACAAAATGTAAATATTTATAAGGTTTGCTTGTAATTAGTGGAAATTCATAAACCATTATGAATAAATTATAACAGAAATTGAAAAAATAAATTATTACATTTATTGGGGTACTTTGAAGCTATACAAATTCTAAGAGAGTAGATGTTCATGTGAGAAAACACGGTCAAATCCAAATGAAAGCTATCTTCCACACAAGGCTTCCATCTTTTAAAAACAATTGTATGCCTGCTAACAAATATAGACATAAATCTCTCCAATTACACTTTCATAATTGTCTGATATCTTTCTTTTGTGTGCATTTTAGTTTATTCTTTGCATTGATCATATTTTCCTCTCTGAACAACATTTTATCTTAACAGTGAAGAATTAATTATAATACTTGATGAGACCATGGGGAAGTTTGGAATTTAAAGTAACTGCACAATCCTTTAGAGCCAAGCAAAAATTGGCACCAAACAAGGAAGGAGAAAGAGAGGGAGGGAGGGTGGGAAGAAGGGAGGGTGGATGAGAGGGAGGGAGTGAGTGAGAGAGAAACAAACAAACAAAAACATTGTACAACAGAATCAGAACATTTAGCAGAAACCACCTTGAATTTCAAAAACATTCTTATTTTTAATTCAGATAGAATTATCTCTACCTGAAGTTATAGATTCTTAATTTACAATCTAATAGAGTCAAATATAAACACAGTTTTAATAAATTGCTTTTTACAACAGATATACCTGCTGGTTCTTCAGATCCAGACATCATAATATATTTTGTTAATGCTAGATGAGAGGATTTTGGTTTAATTGCCTTGTCCCAGCTTGGTGGTGGCAATCAGCCTCACTTGGAAAACATCAGGAAGATATTTGATTAAGAGATTCTTTGTCTTGCCAAAAGCAAAACAAAAACAAAACAAAAACAATCCCATATTACTGACATCATCTTACTGAGGTTCTCTTCTTTGTTGAAGATTATAATGGGCAGCTGCACCTCTTCTGTGCTTGCCAAGGTTTGGGGCTTTGAAGTCAAGCATGAAAGATTTGTATTTTACTGATAGCAGGTATCTGAAATGTCATTTAAAATCAGGGTAGATATTCTAGTTAAGAAAATCAAATATACCATAATTTGGTATAATTCTAATATAAAATGTACTGGCAAAATATATAATAGATTACGTTATGTAAAATACTTGATACTAAACATTAATGACAGCCTTTTAATTGGCAAATAGTCATATAGATGTATGAGAAGTAGAAAGATAATATTAATCTTATAAAAGGTAAGAGCAGTAACTATTTCTTATATCATATTTTATTTTTGAAAATTCTGTCATTGTGGCCACTGAGATGACTCAGTGGCAAATGTTTTTGCCAAGCATAATGACATGAGTTTGATCACTGAAACCCACATGATGGGCAGAGAGAACTGATTGCCAACAATAATCCTAGTACTTCCACACCTAGCATTAACCATAAAATCTCATACACAAATCTTCATAACATGTACACACACAGATAATATATATATATATATATATATATATATATTATTTTAATAAAAAACAAATTATGCAGATTTTGTTTTATTTTTCCATTGATTATTTAAGCATTTTTCAGTGAAATAAAAGATAATCTATAAGATATTATGTTAAAGTTGATATTGATTGAATTGTTTGAGCTAATTCAATATATTAACATGTTATTTAAATTTAATCTGACATTTGTAAATCAGTCACAAAATAATAGTCTTGAGGCTTAGAAAACACATAATGTTCTTGACAGAGGATGATTTTAATAGTGCTGGAAGCTGAAATGCCAGGTCATCAATTCTGTTCAGCAGAACCACATACTGACAGTGCTCATTCCCTTTTACATTTGTAGAGTTAGCTGTGTGCTGTCAAGAGAAGTATGTATCACTCCTGCCAGGCCAGAATTATTATGAAAGATTATACCAAGGGGAATAACCACAATGCAGTGCTAAATGGGGGAGAGGATGGAAAATTTACCTAGAGAATATGAAAACCCAAGATTTGCCCTCTAGTATATATTCAATTTCAAAAGTTCTAGGAGGCTTTCCTTGCCTGAACTCCTTTTAAATGTTTGATACAACCTCAGAGATAACAGAAGACATAAGCCAGTGTTCTGTGGAATGAGTGCTCTACTTAGAAATGAGGACAAATTTCTGAAATGAGTCCTGTGTGACATCCTGTTAGCTTTCATAGCACTTGTATTGAGCACCCCACTAGACAAGACTGCATTGAAGCTAAGTACCCACATAACTTTAACTTTCTTCATGACAAAAATATAAAAAATCTACTTTACCTCATTGCTACCCTTGCCTTTGGTCTTACAGCCCTGTCTGTTTACATGAATTTTGATTTATGTACAACAAAAATTTCTTAGAATGGGAGTAGTGAGACATCAAGCTTGCAAAACTTGAGTAAAAGTAGTAGAATAATGTACTGGCTAGTTTGGTGTGTCAACTTCACACAAGCTGAAGTTCTCACAGATACAGGAGTTTCAGTTGAGAAAATGCCTCTATGAGATCCAGCTGTAAGGAATTTTCTTAATTAGTGATCAATGGTGGAGGGCCCCTTGAGGGTGATACCATCTGTGGGCTGGTAGTCTTGGGTTCCATAAGAAAGCATGCTGAGCAAGCCAGGAGAAGCAAGCCAGTAAGCAGCATTCCTCCATGGCCTCTGCATCAGCTCCTGCTCCTTGACCTGTTATATTTCCAGTCCTGACTTCTTTTCATGATGAGCAGCAGCGTGAAAGTGTAAGCTCAATAAACCCTTTCCTCCCCAACTTGCTTCTTGGTCATGATGTTTGTGCAGGAATAGAAACCCTGACTAAGACAGATGTTAATTCCTAAACTATGACAACAGAAAGAAAAGCATTTGGAATTGAAAAATCTTTACTACTGTGAATTACTGTTAGGTTTGGGATGCTAGATTTTTGTCTGAGGGTGCATTCTACTATACTATAGTCTGATATTTGCATTGATATTAGTACCCCTAGGAAGTACACAAAATATAACGAGACTCAGGATATTTTTACATGAGTTAATGCTGATTTGTGAGTCATTGTTTAACAATGAGAGATATAAAAATATTTTAGAAGTGGGATATCCACATTAGAAGTAAAATACATACATATCTAAAATAAAACAGCCCATTCTAGGTTTTCTTATCATCTCTGCTGATAGTAAAAACAGCTCCGGTAGTCCTTGCAGTCTGGATAAGTTGTTCCTCATAGACTCCTAATACTTTTGGATCTTCCATCATTTCCTTCACTAGGACAATCTGAATTATAAATTTGTTCTTTACCTGAATTATTTATTGATTACCTTTAAATCATGAGCCTTGAAGGTGCATTTTTGGCCTAGGTTTTAGTGTATGTCAAGCTTCTTATAGGCAGTGTCTGCTGTTTCCTCCTCCATGTTGTCTCTACATTTTTAACTATACTTACTGATATTTTCCCCAGATCAATTACTGTAACATTTTTGTGCCAATTTTACTGAGTTCTCAGTTTTTCTTTCTGAACCAGAAATTCCATAATATGGAGCAGTCTGTGCTATCTTATTTAATATGGTTTCCTAAGTATATAACATATCCCTTAATATAAATAATTTTCATATATGATTTGATTATGTGTATTTATTGAATTACTAAAACTATAATTGATGTGAAATATATGTTGGGATTCAGGAAATTACCACTCAAATCAAACAAATATTGATCCCAGTTAAGCAAGAAGTGTTTATTGAATGCGCACCATAATACTGGACATTCAGCACTGCAAAAAGGAATTAGGAGTCTAATTTCAGTTTTAGTGTTCTATCAGTAGACTTTTTATAGGAAAAAAGAAGGATCAATCGTTTAAAGGAAAAGGAGGGGAGCAGTTGGCTTACCACACTTAATCTTAGCCAAAAGGCGGAGAAGTGATTAACAGTTGGCTTACTAGCAAAGTATTATCAGCTATCCTTTAAGTTGATTGGTCATGAATAAGGTAAGGGGCTTGGTAGATGGGTAGTGAACAGGGGAATTTCAAAACACTGAGAAAACAGAGCATGAGTATTATAATCACAACAGTTTTGGCTTATTTAGTATCATTCTTCAGAGTCAGCCACAAATATTACAGTAAGCTCATAAGTAGCTACAGGAAAAGCTGTCTGGTGGTCAGCTCTGACTCAAGTCATTTTAGACATAATAGTACATATTGGCTTTTGATTTGATGGGTTCTATATAAAGCTTTGTGGAATTTGTTAATATTAGCAAATCTCATAAAGGCCATTCAGAACATACAGAAAAAAACAGGGTAAGTGGTCAGCATGTCCTTGAGTCAAGTCATTTCTCTGTGTCAATGACTGGTAGGCATATTACAGCAACATTATGAAAAAGTTGGCAGTCATGAAACAAATGGGGTTGGTGTCAGGCCATAACAATATACACTTAGAAAGCATTTGAATTTCTAGCAATTGTTATCCATTTGTCAAAGATGTTTCAGACTTGGGCAGCAGACATCATTCAACTCCTTTGTGAAGAAGGATTTTATCAATAAATTTGATACATGTAGACTAATAATCTTTTGTATAATGAACATAACAAATTACAAATAATTACTTTAATGATAGCTTTAATCCATGCCCCTCTACAATAAATGTTCATTAGTAGCATTTGCTCTGATAAAATGAGGATTTTATCCCAAAAATTTAAGGTGGGAACTCAAACAGTATTACTAATGAATTCATTCCTTCTTAAACTGGTAAGACTATCAGACCACAGACCACAACTTGAGCAACAAGGATAAAGACATCACAAGAATAATTGGAATCATGTGTGATTACACAATAGAAAAAAATGGATTTCAACTAATAATGTATAACATGCATTGTAACTTCTCTTATGATATAACCAATGACATTAGCCTTGCAAGCAAGAAGCACTTTATCCAGCAACTCAGAAGAATCTGTAATATAGCATGTGGACCCAGCAATATTACAAATCTTTTCAGCTATAGAGCTTCTTATATGTTCATTTCCCTTCCTAAGTACCCACACAGTTCAGTTACAAAACCAGGTATTATGGAAAGGATAATTTAACAGAATCACATATCCAACTAGTTTTAATCTAAGATACTCAACTGTAAAACCTGATAATATTTTCTTATGACCCTCACTTCATTTTAAACAACTTCAAGAATCTTATTAAGGATATAAAGAGATTTTCAAAGGGGGATTCTTAGTGAAGCCTTCTTTTTATTTTGATATTTTACCAAATCCCTGCTAGTCAATTCACTGAAATTTTAAAGCATTCATAATATGAAGAAGAATAAACTGCTTTAGTATTATAATATAAACAAATGTAAATGAAGAAAGAAATTTAGTGTATTTATAATCTATAATATACAACTAGAATAAAAATGAAGAATTAATTTGTTGTTTTTGTACAGAAATAAAAAAGCAATCCAGAAGTGAAATAACAATAAAAACCCTATTTCTTGTATATGCCTACTTTGTTCCCAAGAGTCTCAAGTAGAATATGAAAAATAACATAAAATGAAAACAGATTGGTTTCCTGTGAGGGCAACTTCATGTATGTGAGGTCACAGCATGAAACACATTCAAAGTATGTTTGTATCTCCAAATATGTGTTCAATTTCTAAAACCTTTAAGGTTCAAAGCATATGATAGAGGGGAAAGTATTTACTTTAGTTTGAGTGAATTGGATATGATTGGAGAAGAACCCCACAAAATATTGAGCACTATGATTAAAATTGAGATAATCTAACATGTCTCATCTGGGTGGTGTTATTAAAATTACAGCTGAAGAAGATAGATATATAAAAATCATGATGTTAACTGTTTAGCATAAATTGAATATGGGTTTTATATAGGGAAAGGATTTTCCAGAGAGCATATACAGGAAAAGTGTGTCTGAGCACTCATTGACCAGAAAACAGAAAGATACTGAAGATCTGAAGAAAAACCACAATACTCAGAATACAGGAGACTAGGAGTAAATGGACTGAATTATTTGCATATATCTGTCAACTATCTTTATCATCTATTCAGCTGTCTATTATCTATCATTCATCTGTCAACTGTCTGCCTTTATTATCTATATTTCTATGTATTTATCTGTCATTGATCTACCATCTATTATCTATCTCTTAATAACACCTTAGAGGATTTCAACATAAAATATAGATTTGTATGTTAGGACATGCCTATCTTTTGTGTAATGATTTAGAAGGGATTATTTGGAAGTGAAATTTGTAGACTCTTTCGAATTCTATTAAAAACTCTTAAAGACTATGAAAAAATTCAATGTGAGAATATGTTAACTGAGTTGCTCTATTTTTATATAAATGGTATTCTACTGTTTTCTAATGTAATTTAAAAATTAATAAGATCTTTACATATAACTTATCAACTTCTTTTTAGCTATAAGCATGAACTGTTTGTTGCTGAGTATCATTTCAAACATGAAAACTTTAAATAGATGGAGATTTGGACAGAAGACCAATATCATTCAGTCCAACGAACCCCAACTCTGAGAATGATATGAAGCATTTGCCTTTATCATGCTGGTTTAATGGCATCATGATAAAATAGGAAAGTGAACATATAAGTTTAAAACACTGCTATTCCTTGGAAGAGTTAAATAACTCAAGGATAGGACAGAATAATAAATTCCAAATATGTGACCTGATAGAATCTAAAGCTTCAGCAGTGTTGCAAAGCTTATACACATTATTATCCCCCATCCATTAGGTGTAGTCTGTGGCTGTTTGTTCTTATTTGACTTCACTTTGGTTTTGCTAGAAATGTGTGGTTGAATGGTATGTTATTTTGCTTTTATATTTTTAAAATTCTAGGGATGATGTGGTCCACCCCCTACATAAGATTTTTTGTTTGATTGTTGGTTTGGTTGTTAGAATTTAGAATTTATTGACTTTTAATTCCTCTTTTTTAATATTGAAAGGTATTTTGAAATAGAAAATACTGACAAATCACCACATGAGTGATTATATACTTCCTTTGTAATAGTCATTTCTACATTCATCTTTATAATGTGCAAGAGACTACGAGATTTAAATATAAGACAATAAATACTGAAAGTGGAGATTTTAGGAACATCAGAGGAATTAAGGGGACAGACAGACAAGCACACAGACATACAAATGAGGAGACAGAAGGACAGAGAGAGAGAGAGAGAGAGAGAGAGAGAGAGAGAGAGAAGAGAGGGATTTCTCTCAAGTAACTTTTAACTAAGTATTTGATTTAATTTAATTTTCAAGTTTATCTGTGTGTATCTGGCTATGAGAATTTTTAGTTCACTGAAATTTTGTAAATGGAAGGCAATTTGAATTTATCTCATTTTCTTATACATGAGGTATCCAGTCAACAATGTCTCATATGCAAAATAATGGCTGCTCTTTCATATCTCAATAAAATTTGAATTTAAATTATGATTTGAAGGTAAGTGGGGAGAAATATGGAATCATTTTCAATGTTTAATAAATGAACTTCTAAATTACTTGAAGAAAATCAACTGCTGAAACTAAGGGCAGGTACAGCACAAATGTGTTAGTTTTACCATGCAAGCCAAATTTCAAATTATTTTGTAAGAAGTTAGTATTCCAATTTCAAGTTCTGTTAGTCTTCTAGTATTTTAATGAAAAATGTTTCTGGAAAAGTCAAAGGATATTCAGTGGTGCTATGACAAATGGTATTGCATAAGTTTTTATAATAACAATTGATTCTAATAAATTGCTATGGCCCATTTCTTTGTTATTTTGAAGTATTTTATTTTTGAGACTATAGTGAAATTGGACCATTTCTTCACTTTGCTTTCCTCCCTCTAAGCCTTCCCTTATATAATCCTGCTTAGTTTCCTTCAAATTCTTAGTGTCATCCTTCATTATTATTGTTATATGTCTATGTTAATGATTGTTCACATACATTTTTAAAAGGATAAATATATTTTCACTTATAAACATATAGACAAATAGTATCTTTTTATTGAAAATGTGTTTTTGCACATAATGCATTCTGACTCCAGTTTTCCTTCCCTGAACTCTTCAGAGCACCATCTCCTTATAACTCTCCTTGTTTCTCTTCAGAAAAGAACAGGCCTCCAAAGGATAACAAAAAAACATGACAAAACAAGATACAATATGACAAGGTAAAAGCTCTCCAATTGAGAATAAATAATACAACTCAATGAGAGGGAAAGGGAAGCAGGATCTCACAAAAGAGACAGAGAAATACTCACTCCCACTATTATGAGACCCATAAAACCACCAAATGAACAGCCATAACATAAAGGCCTAGGACCTGAGGCAGTTCTTTGCAGGATTATGCTTGCTGCCGCCTAAATCTCTATGGTCCAATAAGTACCTTGCTTATTTAATTCAACGGGCCATGTGTCCTCCATCCCCTCCTACTCATACAGTCTTTACATCCTGAGAACTAAAAACCATCTCTAAACTCACTAATATTAAGATTATAACTTGTTATGCTTACTATCCTAAATGATAAGAACACAAATATCAATAGTATAACGGCCTAAGACCTCCCATTCTGCTATTTTGTGAAACTATTGTTCTCTTGGGTTTTAGATATTTTTTCTTTGCTCAATTTCTTTTTGATTGACAATCTCTCTCATTCTCTTTCCTCATCTCTGCTCTTTCTTTTATCTTCTGTGATTTTATTCAAGGCATTTTCATCCACATTTCTGTAACTACTATCTGCACATTTAATTATAAAATACTAATGTTATGACATGATAAATGTGTATCTAAGTTTTCAAAAATAATTTTTTCTAACATAATACTAGTAATTACTCTAAGATGTTAATGTTATTATAATTTCTAATTTTCACAAAACTAAATTGAAGGCTTAAAAGGTAATTTAAAGAACTAAAGCAGAGATTAAGGCTTTCACCAAGATATTTGAGCTTTTTGGAAGGACAAAGTTACTAGTATTTTTGTTTACTGTCACTATTCATATAAGCTGAGCGTGAACCTTTCCTCTTTTTATGAGTGATTATTGGCATAGCTCGTCTTATTTAAGCCCAATAAGTAGAGATAACAACAGCTATTCTTAACTGATAATAGCAATAGCTGCATTATGCATAAATGATGCCATATCTTCACATTATCTTTAAAAGTTTACATTTGTTCTGCTCAGGTATATTTTCAAGTATATTTTTGATTTTCTTTTGATGGCTTTGTTTAATTTAATTATTTTTCAAAAGTTTATTATTGGTGTACAGGGAGGCTAATGATCTAGCTGTGACAATTTTATATCTTTCCAATTTACATTAAGTGTTTACAACTTCTGTATAAAATACAACTGCAAATGGTACTAAACCGACCATACCATCCACATATTACCCAACTTGGATTTTGTTGTTGTTGTTTATTTATTTATTTGTTTGTTTTCGATTTAGTTTTGTCTTTCCATAATTCTTTTTTATTGATTATTTTATTTATTTATATTTCAAATGTTATCCTCATCCTGGTTTCCCCTCCACAAGCCCCCTACCATATCCTCCTCCTACCTGCTTCTTTGAGGTGGCTCCCCCACCCACCCACAAACTCCCACCTCACTGGGGCATGGAGCCTCTACAAGACCAAAGTCCTTCGCTCCCATTGATGATGGATAATGTCATCCTATGCTTCATATGCAGCTTGATCTGAGGGTCCCTCCACCTCTTTCGTAGGTGGTTTAGTTCCTTGGAGCTCTGGAGGTTCTGGTGGTTTCATATAGTTGTTCTTCCTATGGAGTTGCAAACCCCTTCAGCTCCCTCATTCTTTATCCAAACTCCTCCATTGGGGTTCCTGTGCTCAGTTTGATGGATGGCTGTAAACATCCGCATCAGTATTAGTCAGATTCTGGAAGAGCCTCTCAGGAGACATCTATACCAGGCTCCTATTACCACACACTTCTTGCCATCAGCAATAGTGTCTGGGTTTGGTGTCAGCAGATGGAATGGATCCCCAAGGGAGTAGGGTAGTCTCTGGATGGCCTATCCATCAGTCTCTGTCCCAATCTTTGACCCTGTACTTCCTGTAGACAGGAAAAATTCTGGGATAATATTTTTGAGATGAATAGATCATCTCATCCCTCAACTGGGGGCCATGCCTAACCTCTGGATATGGTGTCTATAGGTTCTCTCTCCTCTTTGTTGGGTATTTCTACTAATGTCACCCATTGGGTCATGGGAGCCTCTTGATTTCCTGGCCTCTAGGACTTTCTAGTGGCTACCCCCAGTTACCCAACCACCATTGCTACACATATTATTTCAATTTTCTGACCCTTTGTACTTCTACCCTGTTTACACCCATCACTGGTCCTGCCTCCCTTTTCCCTCATTCTCATTTTTCCTTCGCACATCCCTCCCTCCATCTATCTACTGTGATTTTTTCCCCCTTCAATGTAGGACTGAAACCTCCACACTTTGGTATTCCTTCTTTTTAAGCATCATATGGTCTGTGATTTGTATCATGGGTATTACAAGCATTTTTTTTCCTAAAATAAGACCTCAGAAGATGGAAAGAATTCCCATGCACATAGATCGGCAGGATTAACATAGTAAAAATGGCTATTTTACCAAAAGCAATCTACAGATTCGCATAAATACCCATAAATGTTCCACCTCAGCTTTTCAAAGAGATAGAGCAATTCTCAAATTCATTTGGAATTTTAAGAACCCAAGATAGTGAAAACTATTTTCAACAATAAAAGAACTTCTGGGGGAATCATCATCCCTGAGCTCATGCTCTACAATAGTCATAAAATCTGCATGGTATTCATACAGAGACAGACAAGTAGATCAATGGACATGAATTAAACATCCAGAATTAAACTCACACAATTATGGCCACTTGATATTTGACAAAGAAGCCAAAACAATCGAGTGGGGAAAAGACAGCATATTCAACAAATGGTGCTGTCTCAAGTGGTATAAAAGAATGCAAACTGATCCATTCTGTAAGGCAAAGGACACAGTCAACAAGCCAAAACACTAACCTACAGTTTGAGAAAAGACCTTTATCAACCTTACATCCAATAGAAGGCTAATATCCAATATATACAAAGAATTCACAAAGTTAGACTCCATAAAAACAAATAACCCTATAAAAATATAACAGAATAACAAAAATAACAAAATAAAAAATAACAGAGCTAAACAAAGAATTCTCAAGTGAGGAATCTTAAATGGCTAAGAAGCACCTAAATAAATGTTCAACATCCTTACTCCGCAGAGACATGCAAACCAAAACAACTCTGAGATTCTACCTCATGCTAGTTAGAATGAATAAGATTAAAAACTCAGAAGAGGAACTGCTGATATTGGGTTGTAAAGTTAAAAATAAATTTAAAAAATAATTTTATGACTGTAATTATACAAGAACTTTAGGCTTGAAATAGTACTGGCTGATCACTCTAGAAATCAGTCTGACAGTTCCTCAAAAAGTTGAACACAGTATTACCTGAGGACACAGCTATACTACTCCTATGGATATACTCAAAAGGTACTCCAACATTTAACAAGGAAACATTCTCCTCTACCTTCATAGCAACCTTTTTTTAAAATAGCCAGAAACTGGAAAGAACCAGATGTCCATCAACAAAGGAATAGATACAGAAAATGTGGTATATTTTCATAATGGAGCTAATAAAAACAACTTCATGAAACTCACAGGCAAATGGATGGAAATAAAAAATACCATCCTGAGTAAGGTAACCCAGTCAGAAAAGAGAACACATGGTATTTGCTCACAGATAAGTGGATATTAAGTAAAATCTGGGAATACCTAAATTGGAATCTTTATAGTCCTTTATGTATAGAATCAAATTACAGAGAAATGAAAAATATTACAGAAAGATATATTACCTTCTCATATTCATACATTTTTATGTCCTCATCTTGGTTTCTTGCTCTAGCTAAGTCTTCAATCATTATATTAAATAATGTACTAAGTAGACAGTCCTATCATGTCTCTGATATTTGTGGTAGTGTTTTAAGATTTTCTCCATTTGGCATTATATTAGCTGTAGCTTTTAGTAGGTAACATTGATATGTTAAAGAAATTCCCTTGTCTTTCCATTACCTTTACTATGATGAAATAAAGAAGAAAATTTTCTAACTTATTTATTGAGATAATTATGTAATTAATTTCTCTGACCTCATTTATGTGACAAGTTATATTTCTGGACAACTTATTTCATGACCTCATAATAAGACAACTTGAATAATATGAATTATTTTAACTGGTTCTTGAATTTTATTTGAAATTGTTGTATTGGTCTTGTTTACATTTGTTATTTCCTCTCCACTCCCACCTTCCCCAGATGCTAAATCCTCTAGAGACTCCCCAAGCTCCCTGGGTAGTCTGCTTTGCCCAGCATCTCTTCAGTTTCCTGCCACTTCTCCAACCACCTTCATTAGGACTGTGGCTCTCAAAGCACACAGACAAACTGACCCAGAAAAACCCAGTGCAAGCATACCAATCAGAAGCACGTCATTCCAGGAACATCTAGTTTAAGCCCCCTCCCAATACCTATTACAATAGGAACTTCTAGGGAACAAAACTAACCAGATGGTTACAGGTCCTTGAGATATTATCATAATCAACAAAATCCAGGGTAGTATTTTACCTTCAAAGCACAGCCACCCTACTACAAGTTGGGCCTGTCCCTTGCCTCCTCCCCTGGCAGTGATTGGCACATGGCCTGTGTCCAGGCTTCCAGGAAACCTACAAACTTCATGCATGTGAGTAAGAAGGAGCACCAGCTCGGTCAAGCTAGGTGCATGCTGCAGCTGGATGAGGTGCTGCCACCACCTCCCACACCTTGGGAGACCCCTCCACTTATAGTCTTGGCTGTGAGGAGCAGCCCCTGCTCTGCATGGGATGCTGACAGTTGTTGCAGGGCACACCTCCCCGGGCCATGGACAGGGAGCACTGAAGGCTGCCTGGGGCAACCCAGGCCATAGGGGCAGGAAAGTGAGGGTTCAGATGAGCCTGAGTGTACAGAGGACCTGGGTTCACAGTGGCGACCACAGCAGCAAGAGAAGCTTTGGTGCAGCAGCCCTGATTCCTTGCTGACTTGTCCATTTGCCCTCTAGCACTGGGTGCTATGTTGCCAAGCCAAGCTGGGGCTGCAGCAGCTCTGGGTTAGGGTTCAGCCTTGGTGTGCAGCCTGAACCGGACCCTGACAGGGTTGCACTGGGGGTGTTCTCGCCCTCCAGCTGTATCTAGGCAAAGGGTGGGGTCACAGGCAGTGGTAGTGGTAAACCCCATTTTGACCCTGGTTTGTGTCTTGAGGACAAACCTGAGCCTGGTTCATGTTCTGAGACCAGTGTCAGTCACTTCCGTATAGGGGTGACTCAGCAAGACCTGTTTGGCCTTCCCTCTTCCTTGCAGTTGCTGATATGGAGCTTTTACATTGACCCTGTCAGTTACCCCTTTGCCATCTCTATATAAGCAAGGGGCTGATACAATAAAGTTGAGTTCTTGCTTGACATGACTCCTGGCCTGGTGTGCTCCTTTTGGGCCATAGACACTTGCCATCCTGCTCAGATCTGGACAGTCCTGGCTAGAATGGGTTCTCTACTCCTTGACCTGCTGGTAAGGAGCCACAACTACTACAGAAAGCCCTGGGTGTCCTAGCACAACTTAAACACACAAAAAAATGATTTTAATTCCAATTTTACATAGATAATAGAGGTCTTTAAAGAGAAAATGAATAAGTCTCTCAAAGAAATACGGAAAAATACAAGCAAACACCAATAAGTCATTAAAGATGAAACAAATGAATCACTAAAGAAATACTGGAAAGTACAATTAAACGGGTGAAATAAATAAATAAAACAGTTCAAGACATAAGAGTGGAAATGGAAGCAACAAAGAAAATACAAACTAAGGGCATCCTGGAGATGGAAAAACTAGGGAAGAGAATAGGAAGTAGAAACATAAGCATAACCAACAGAACATAAGAGAAAGAAGAGATCATCTCAGGCATAAAAGACACAATAATATAACTTAATACACCAGTCAAAGAAAATGTGAAATAAATAAATAAATAAATAATCCTGACACAAAACACCAAGAAAATCTGGGATACTATAAAATGACCTGAGAATAATGGCAATAGAAGAAAACTGTGATTCCCAGCTCTAATAAAAAGAAAATGTTTCAGCAAAATCATAGAAGAAAACTTTCCTAACGTAAATATAGAAATATTTATAAATATACAAGAAAACTATAGAATCCCAATTAGATTGGAACAGAAAAGACAATGTCCCTACCACATAATACTCAAATTACAAAATTTGTAGAACAAAGCAATAATATTAATGATTACAAGGGGAAAAAGCCAGGTAACACACAAAAGCATACTTATCAGAATCACACCCAACTTTTCAACATAGACACTGAAATATAGGATGATATAGATATTTTGCTATCTCAAAAATATTACAGATGCCATATAAACTGAACTACAAATAGAAAAAATTCTCAATCAAAGAAATAGAGAAAATAATGTATATCAAAGCAAATGAAAATTTAAACAATATCTATCCAGAAATCTAACCCCACATATAGTATTAAATGGAAAAGTCCAATCTAAGTAGGATAAATACATCCAAGAACACAAGAAATAAGTAAAACCATCCAAAACAAGGGGTACATACACAATCATACACAAACACACACACAGAGTAATACTACCAATATCAAAGTAACAGGAAAAAAAAAAAAACAATCACTTGGCATTAATATCTCTTACGATCATTGAACTCAATTCTGCAATAAAAAGACATAGGCTAATTGAATGGATCTGAAAACAGGATTCATCATTCGGCTGCATAAAAGAAGCATACCCCAGCATGAAAAATAGATATTACGGATGTTTGCAAAAACTGGAAACAGGAGGGCTCCAGACACAGGGAATGAGGAATAGCCTGGAGGTAAGAGCCTGCCAGATTCCACCTGTGGCAGGAGACCTCTGTCTGGACCAACAGGCCTCCATAGCCAAACTGCACCTGGAGAAAGTGAGCCACCCACTTTTGTGGAAAAGCCAGCAAGAGGAGGCCTCCAGACACAGGGATTGAGCAACAGTCAAGAGGAGACCTCTGCCTGGGTGAACAGGACTCCATAATCAAACACTGCTGGGAGAAAGGAAGCTGCCCACTTGTGTGGAAGAGCCAGCAAGAGTAGGGCTCCAGACAAAAGGATTGAAGAACAGCTGGGAGAGAGAACTGGTCCAAAGGAATATTGACACCTGGGCTTGAAGGAGAGACAAGCCACAGTCAGAAAGAGACAGACCAGCTAACACCAGAGATAACCAGATGGCAAAAAGCAAAGGCAAGAACACAAGGAACAGAAACCAAGACTACTTGGCTTCATCAGAATCCAGCTCTCACACAACAACCAGCCCTGGACAACTCAACACACCAGAAAAGGAAGACTCAGACTTAAAATCACATATCAAGAGGATGATAGAAGATTTTAAGAAGGAAATAAATAACCCCCTTAAAAAAAATACAAGAGAACACAGATAAACAACTGGAAACCCTTAAAGAGGACACACAAAAATCTCTTCAAGAATTACAGGAAAACACCATTAAATGGGCAGAATTACAGGAAAACACAATCAAAAAAAAGAACAAAACCATTCAGGAATTAAAAAAAGAAATAGAAACAATAAAGAAATCACAAAGGGAGACAACCCTGGAGTGGAGGACATAGGAAAGAAATCAGGAGTCATAGATGGAAGCATCACCAACAAAATACAAGACATGGAAGAGAGATATCATGTGCAGAAGATACCATAGAAAAAAATGGACACAACAGTAAAAGAAAACACAAAATCCAAAAAGCTCCTAATCCAAAACATCCAAGATACCCAGGATGCAATGAGAAGACAAAACCTGAGGATAATAGCTATAAAGGAGACTGAAGATTCCCAACTTTAAGGACCAGTAAATATCTTCAACAAAATTAGAGAAGAAAACTTCCTTAACCTAAAGAAAGAGATGATCAAAAATATACAAGAAGCCTACAGAATGCCAACTAGACTAGACCAGAAAAGAAAGTCCTCCTATCACATTATAGTCAAAACACCAAATACACAAACTAAGGGAAGAATATTAAAAGCAGTAAGGGAAAAAGGACAAGTAACATTTAAAGGTAGACCTATCAGAATTACACCAGACTTCTCACCAGAGACAATGAAAGATAGAAGATCCTGGGAAGATCTCATACGGACTCTAAGAAAACGCAAATGCCAGCACAGGCTGCTATATTCAGCAAAACTCTCAATAATCATAGTGGATGATACCAAAATATTCTATGACAAATCCATATTTGCACAGTATGTTTCCACAAACCCAGCCTTAAATAGAACAACACAAGGAAAACACCAACTCAAGGAGGGAAACTACACTCAAGAAAAAGCATGAAAATAATCTTTCAAAAAACTCAAAAGAAGATAGCCACACAAACATATAAACAATATCAAAAATAACAGGAAAAATGAATCACTAATCTTTAATATCTATTAACATAAATGGTCTCAACTCCCCAATAAGAAGACATAGACTGACAGACTGGATCTATAAACTGGAACCAGAGTTTTGCTGCATCCAGGAAACACACCTCTGTGTTAAAGACAAACACTACCTCAGAGTAAAGAGCTGGAAAACAATTTTCCAGCCAAATGGCCCCAAGAAACAGGCTGGAGTAGCCATTCTAATATCAGCTAAAATTGACTTTCAACCAAATGTCATCAAAAAAGATAAGGGAGGACACTTCATACTCATCAAAGAAAAATTTACTAGGAAGAATGCTCAATTCTGAATATGTATGCCCCAAATGCAAGAGCTCTAAAATTCATAAAAGAAACTTTATTAAAGCTCAAAGCACACATTGCACCTCACACAATAATAGTGGGAGACTTCAACAGCCCACTATCAACAATGGACAGATCTTGAAAACAAAAACTAAAGAGAGACACAGTGAAACTAACAGATGCTATGACCCAAATGGGTTTAACAGACATCTATAGAACATTTCATCCTCCAGCAAGAGAATATACATTCTTCTCAACACCTCATGGTACCTTCTCAAAATGATCATGTAAGTGGTCACAAAACAAACCTCAACAGATACAAGAAGATTGAAATAATCCCATGCCTCCTATCAGATCACTAAGAATTAAGGTTGGTCTTCAATGGCAACAACAACAACAACAGAAAGCCCACATACACATTGAAGCTGAACAATGCTCTCCTCAATGATAACTCGTTCAAGGAAGAAATAAAGAAAGAAATTTAAGACTTCCTAGAATTTAGTTAAAATGAAAGTACAACATACCAAACCTATGGGACACAATGAAAGCAGTGTTAAAAGGAAAACTCATAGTTCTGAATGTCTCTAAAAATAAACTAGAGAGAACATGTACTAACAGCTTAACAGCACCCTGAAATTTCTAGAACAAAAAGAAGCTAATACACACAAGAGAACAAGTGGCAGGAAATAATCAAATTAAGGGCTGAAATCAAACAAGTGGAAACTAAAAGAACTATAAAAAGAATCAACAAAACCAGGAGCTGGTTCTTTGAGAAAATCAACAAGATAGATAAACCCTTAGCCAGACTAACCAGAAGGCACAGAGACAGTATGCAAATTAACAAAATTAGAAATGAAAAGGGAGCTATAACAACAGACTCTGAGGAAATTCAAAAAATCATCAGATCTTACTACAAAAGCCTAAACAAAATGAAATTGGAATATCTGGAGGAAATGTAGAAGTTTCTAGACATATATCAATTACCAAAGTTATATCAGAATCAGATAAACCATCTAAACTGTCCCTTAACCCCTAAAGACATAGAAGCAGTCATTAAAATTCTCCCAAACAAAAAATGCCCAGAACAAGATGGGTCCAGTGCAGAATTCTATCAGACCTTCGAAGAAGACCTAGTACCAATATTCTTCAATCTATTCCACAAGATAGAAACGGAAGGGGCACTACCCAATTCATTCTATGAGACCACAGTTACACTGGTACCAAAACCCCACAAAGACCCAACAATGAAAGAAAACTTCAGACCAATTTCCCTTATGAATATTGTTGCAAAAATACTCAATAAAATTCTTGCAAACTGAATCCAAGAACACATCACAAAAATCATTCACCATGATCAAGTAGGCTTCATCCTAGGGATGCAGGGATGGATCAATACCTGGAAATCCACTACTTGAACAAACTCAATCAGTGCAGTGTAATCCACTACTTAAAGAAAAAACCACATGGTCATTTCCTTAGATACTGAAAAAGCATTTGACAAAGTTAAAAATTCCTTCATGATAAAAGTCTTGGTAAGATCAGGAATTCATGGAGCATACCTAAACATAGGAAAAGCAATATACAGAAAACCAGGGGCCAACATTAAACTAAATGGACAGAATTTTGAAGCAATTCCAGTAAAATCAGGGACTAGGCAAGGCTGCCCTCCCTCTCCCTATCTATTCTATATAATACTTGAAGATCTAGCTAAATCATTCAGACAACAAAAGGAGGTCAATGGGATACAAATTGAAAAGGAGGTAATCAAAATATCACTATTTGCAGATGATATGATGGTATATTAAGTAATCTGAAACACTCCACCAGAGATCTGCTACAGTTGATAAACAACTTCAGCAAAGTGGACAGATACAAAATTAACTCAAGCAGATCAGTATCCTTCCTATACTGGAAGAATAAACAGGCTGAGAAAGAAATTAGACAAATGACACCCTTCAAAATTGTCACAAACAATATAAAATATGTTGGTGTGTCTCTAACCAAACAAGTGAATGAGCTGTATGACAAGAAATTCAAGTCTCTGAAGAAAGAAATCGAAGACCTCACAAGATGGAAAGATCTCCAATGCTCATGGATTGGCAGGATTAATATAGTTAAAATGGCCATCCTGCCAAAAGCAATCTATAAAGTCAATGCAATTCCCATCAAAATCCCAACTCAATTCTTCATAGACTTAGAAAGAGCACTTCTCAAATTCCTATTGAATAACAAAAAATCCAGAATAGCAAAAACTATTCTCAACAATAAAAGGACTTCTGGGAGAAACAGCCTCCCTGACTTCAAGCTATATTACAGAGCAGTAGTGATAAAAATTGCATGGCATTGGTACAGCGACAGGCACGTAGATCAATGGAATAGAATCGAAGACCCAGAAATGAACCCACACACTTATGGTCACTTGATCTTTGACAAAGGAGCTAAAACCATCATTGGAAAAAAGACAGCATTTTCAACCAATGGTGCTGTTTCCACTGGTGGTCTACATGTAGAAAATTGCAAATTTATCAATTCCTATGTCCCTGTACAAAGTTCAAGTCCATGTGTATCAAGGACCTCTGCATAAAACCAGATATACTGGATCTAATAGAAGAGAAAGTGGAGAAATGTCTGGAAAACATGGGCACAGGGGAAATGTTCCTGGCCAGAACACCAATGGCTTGTGTTCTAAGATCATGAATTGACAGATGGGAACTCAGAAAGTTACAAAGCTTCTGTAAGGCAGGGGACTCTGTAAATAGAACAAAACAGCAACCTACAGAGTGGGAAAAGATCTTTTCCAATCCTACATCCATTAGAGGGCTAATATCCATTGTATACAAAGAATTCAAGAAGCTAGACTCCAGAGATCCAAATAATCCTATCAAAAAAATGGGGAAGAGAGCTAAACAGAAAATTCTCAACTGAGGAAACTCGATTGGCCAGGAAGCACCTCAAAAAATATTCAACATTCTTAGCCATCAGGGAATGCAAATCACAAAAACCGTGAGATTTCACCTCATACCAGTCAGAATGGCTAAGATGAAAATCTCAGGTGACAGAAAAAGTTGTTGAGGATGTGGAGAAAGAGGAACACTCCTCCATTGCTCGTGGAATACAAGCTGATACAACCTCTCTGGAAATCAGTTTGTTGGACCCTCAGAAAAATGAACATTTTTCTACCTGAGCACCCAGCTATTCTATTTCCAGATGATGCTCCAATAGGTAATAAAGACACATGTTCCACTATGTTCATAGCAGCTATATTTATAATAGCCAGAAGCTGGAAACAACCCAGATGTCCCTCAAAAGAAGAATGGATACAGAAAATGTAGTACATTTACACAATGAAAGACTACTCAGCTAGTAAAAACAAGGACTTCATGAAATTCACAGACAAATGGATGGAACTTGAAAATATCATCCTGAGCAAGGTAATGCAGTCCTAAAAGATTGAACATGGTATGTACTCACTGATAAGTGGTTATTAGCCCAAAAGTTTGAAACTCCCAAGAGTCACCTCACAACAACTGTAGGCCTGAATGTGAGGTCCCAGATTGAGGACTTGGAGAAGGGACTGAAGGAGCTGAGTGAGTTTGCATCCACAGGGAAGCAGCAACAGGTGCAACTTGGATGACCCCCTGATACTCCTGGAGACTGATCTGATCCATCAACCAAAGAATACACATAGAGTGACCCATGGTGCTGGCCATGTATGTCGCAGGAGAGGGTCTTGTTAGCCATCAGGGGGAGAGAGACCCTTGGGACTGAGGGTGTTAGATTCTCCAGTAGAGGAGAATGCCAAGGAGGGAAGACTAGAATGGGTGGGTGGGTGGGTGGGAGAATACCGCTATATTGGCAGAGGTAAGGAGGAGGAAATGGGGAGGTTGCAAAAGGGAGATCTGGAAAGGGGGAAGGAAACATTTGAAATGTAAATAAAGTATGAAAAATAAATTTTAAGAAAGAAAATAAAAGAAATGCAGTTTAAAAAAAATAGATATTAAGTCAAAGTAAAGGGCTTGAAAATGTTTGTAAGCTAATAAACCAAACAAGCAAACTAAAGTAGCAATTTTAATATCTAATAACAAACAATTTAAACAAAAATTATTCAAAAGAGTTAGGAGATGACACTTCACAGACATTAAATAAAAAATTTACCAAGATGTTTTCCTAATAATGAACGTCTACACCCCAAACTGAAGACCACTTCTATTTGTAAAGGAAACATTGCTAAAGTTTATGTTATGCATCAATCCCAACACATAAATAGTGAAATATTTCAACACCACACTCAAACCATTTAATCTAGGCAAAAACTAAACAGAGAAATAATTAAACTTACTGACAATTATAGGAACCTAACAGATATCTACTGACTATTTCACCCAAACACAAAAGAATATATCGTCTTCTCAGCCTCTCATTTATCCTTCTTAAAAATTATCCATATAGTAGTTGACAAAGCAAGATACAAGAAAATTGAAATAACACCATGTCTCTTATCAGACCATCATGGATTAAAGCTAGATTTCAAAAACAACAGAAAAAAAAGTACAGCTATGTACAAATGGACACTGATTAACCTTCTACTCAATGATCTCTAGGTCAGGGAAGAAACAAAGTAAGAAGTTAAAGATTTTCTAGAATTTAATGAAAATGAATAAAGAACATGTCCAAATATTGGGGATACAAGGAAAGCAATGTTAATAGGGAAGTTCATAGCACTAAGTGCTTCCATTAAAATATTAGAAAGTTCTCATACCAGCAAAATAAACATATACTTAAAATCTCTAGAAAGAAGATGGAGGAGGAGGAGGAGGAGGAGGAGGAGGAGGAGGAGGAGGAGGAAACGAACAAGAAGAAGAAGAGGAAGAAGAAGAAGAAGAAGAAGAAGAAGAAGAAGAAGAAGAAGAAGAAGAAGAAGAAGTAGAAGAAGAAGAAGAAGAAGAAGAAGAAAATATAGAGACTAGAAAAAGCAGGAAATAATCAAAATCAGGGCTGAAATTAATCAGTTAGAAACAAAACAATAGAAAGAATCAATAAAACCAAGTGCTTCCAGTTTGAGAAATTAAACAAGATAGACTAACCACTAGCCAAACTAATCAAAAGACACAGAGACCATATTTAAATAAACAAAATCAGAAATGAAAGGAGACATAACAACAGACACTGCAGAAATGGAAAAAAAACATTAGGTCTCACTCCAGCATTATCTATTCCACAAAATTGGAAAATCTCAATGAGATGGACAATTTTTAGGACTGATACAATTTATCAAAATTAAACCAAGATGATGTACACTATTTAAATAACCCTATAAGTCCTACAAGAATAGTCCTATAGAAATAGCAGTCATTAAATGTCTCACCCCTAAGCCCGCTGCCACAAAATTTCCAAAGCCAGATGTTTTTAATATTGACTTCTATCAGACTTTCAAAGAAGATACAAGGTTGGTTTAATGTATAAAAATCTATCAACACAATCCATCATATAAGCAAACCATATAAGCATTCATGTGAATGAAAAAAATCACATGATTATCTAATTATATGCTGAAAAATCCTTTGAAAAAAATCCAACAGTCTTGTCTTATACAAGTTTTGAAGATGAACTCAATCTTTTTTCAAATGTCACCTTTATATCGATACTTTTTTATTAAATTATAAAAACTGTTAAAAAAAAATCCAACAGTCCTTCATTTTAAAAGTCTTAGGTAGGACATGGATACAAGGCACATAATTAAAAATAAGAAAAGCAATTTACAGCAAGCCCGTAGCTAATATTAAATTAAATGGAGAGAGACTTAAAATAATTATAATAAAATCAATTACACAACAAGGCTGTCCACTTTCTCCCTATCTATTAAATATGGTACTTGAAGTTTTGGTCAGAACAATTAAACAACTGAAGGATATCAAGGGTATACAAACGACAAAAAGAAGTCAAGGTGTAGCTACTGCAGATATATTAGTGTATATTCATGTTCCAAAATATTTTACCACTGAACTTCTATCACTGATAAATACCTTCAACAAAGTGACAAAATTAACTGAACGAAATAAGAAGCCTTCCTTTATATAAATAATAAGTGGCCTGATAAAACATGGAAAGAACGCCATTTATAATGAATAACATGAATACCTTGGTTTAACTCTAGCAAACAAATGGAGTACCTATATGACAAGAACTTCAAGTCACTGAACAAAAAGTTTGAAGAAGATATCAGAAGATGGAAAGATCTCTATGATCATGCATCTGAAGGATTAACATATTGAAAATGGTCATTTTACCAAAGGCACTTTATAGATTCAATGCAATTCCCATCAAATTCCAACAGAGTTCTTTACAGACAATGACAGAAAAATTGTCAACTTCCTATGGAACAACAACAAACAAACAAACAAACAACAAAACAAGATGGATAAAACAATGCTGAACAATAAAAGAACTTCTAGGAGTATCACCATCCCTGACCTGCAGAGCAATTGGAATTGAATTTAAGACCCTGAAATAAACCCACATACCTATGGGCATGAAATTTTTAACAAAGAAGTCAAAACCACACAACTGAAAGCATCTTGCAACTGAAAAATTGCCTCTGGTAACTGAAAGTCTGCATGTAGATGAATGAAAATACATCTATATCTATCACCGTCAGCAATATTCAAGTCCAAGTGGATCAAAGGCCTCAAGGTAAAACCAGAGATATGAAATCTAATAGAAGAGAAACTGGGAAATAGTCTTGAACTCCTTGGTACAGACCAGAACTTCATGAACAAAACACCAGTGGTTCAGTTCCAGGATTAACAATTGGGTCACATGAGACTGAAAAGCTTCTGTAAGGCAAAAGACACTGTCAAAAACCGCCTAGAGATTGGGAAAAGTTCATTACCAACCCTACATCTTATAGGACAAATAGACAATATTTAGAAAGAACTCAAGGAGTCAGATACCAACGATCCAAATAACCCAATTAAAAATTAGCTACAGAACTAAACAGAGAATTTTCAACAGAGGACTCTCAGTTGACTAAGAATGTTGAAAGTCCTCAGCCATCAGGGAAATGCAAATCAAAACAGTTCTGAGGTCCCATCTGACACAGGTCAAAATGGCAAAGATCCCAAATTCAAGGGATAGTACATGTTGGGGAGAATGTGGTGCAAGGGTAACACTCCTGTATTGATGATGGGAGTGAAAACTTATACAAGCATTTTGGAAGTCAAATTGGCAGATTCTCAGAGAACTGAAAATAGATCTTCCTCAAGGCTCAGCTATAAGACTCCTAGGTATATACCCAAAAGTTGTTGCACTATACCACAGGAACACTTACTCAACTATGTACACATCAGCTTTCATCCTAAAAAGGCAGACATTTGAAACAATCTAGCTGTCTCTCAATTACAGAATGGATAAAGGAAATGTGGTACATCTCTACAATAGAATACTATTCAGCTATTAAGTGGAGAGAACTTGAGAATATCATCTTGAGTGAGGTAAGCTGGAGCCAACAGAACATGTATGTACTCACCTGTAAGTGGATATTAGCCAAACATACTGGGTAGTCATGCTACATTCCACAGACCACCCCCCAAAAGAAAGCTAAGTAAGAAGGAAATACAGAACAGTGATGCTTAAATCTCACATAAATGGGAAATTAAAATAGTCTTACAAGATAGAGTGAGAAAAATAGGTAGGAGAGGTGATAGGGCATTGAATGGGGACAGGGCCAAGGATAAGGTGGGGGAAGGGACAGAAATGTAGTCAGGTGGCCACCAGAATGAATGGAAATGTTCAACTAGTATAGGTGGGGAGGACAGGTATTTCTTGAGGGCATGCTGGAGACTTAGATAAGGGAGGCTCACAAGAAACTATGGTGATAACATTAGTTGTGACTCATAGCATTGGAGACCTGAATTGGCCCTTCCTGAAGCAAGGCAGAAACTCCATTGGGGCAATAGGGATACCCATCTATCCACTAATGTTTCTACCCAAAAATCTATCTTGTCTACAAGAAATGCATGGGGGATGGCACCGAGACTCAAGAAATGGGCAAACAGTAACCCACCCACTAGAGACTCATACCATGAACAAACACCATTCACTGGCAGTATTAGGTATATTCTGATATGCTTGCAGACAGGAGTCTAGCAAGTCTGTTCTCTGAAAGACTCCACCTAGCAACTGCCTCAGACAGATGTAGACACCCACGGCCAAACATTGAATGGAGCTTGGGAACTCTTAAGGAAGAGTTGGGAGAAGGAATAATTCCGTGGAAAGGGATATGTACTCCATAGGAAGACCAACAGATTCAACTAACCTAGGCCTTTGGGGCTCTTATAGATTAACCACAAACCGAAGACCATACATGGGCTAGACCTAGCCCCCCCAACATACACACATGCCCACTCACACATATGTGGCCGACTGGCAGCTAGATCTTCATTTGGGTCCTGAACAACTGGAGTGGTGACTCTGAAAAACTGCCATCTGTCAATGGGATATGTTCTAGATTGGCTGCTTTGTCTGGCTTCAGAAGCAGAAGATATGCCTAGATCTATAGAGATTTGATGTGCTGGGATTGGGGGATACAAACAGGGGCCTCCAGAGTATCACAGAAGAAGGGGATAGGGGAGGTATTGTGGGAAAGAGTGACTGGGAGTGGTGTATTGAATCAGGATGTAAAGTGCATAAATAAAATAAATAAAGGAAAACTAACTGAGAAGGTAAAAAAGTAAGAGTAACCATGATGTAGTCTATCTAGTTGTACAACATTATTAAGGAACACATTTAATAAAAGAGTGATGAAATTAAAAATAGAAAATGCTTGTAATCTACATTTAGAAGAAAAATTATTCTGCAATCTTCAGATTAGTTTTCCTCATCCCCCCACCAAACAAACAAACAAAAACAAAAAACAAAACAAAACAAAAACAAACAAAAAACATTTTGGAAGTGTTTTTCTTTTTTGATGGGAAAATTTAGTAGTACTTTTGAATTTTTGGGAGAATTCTGAAGTTAAACCCATGTGATGCTTGGTAGTTTTAGTGATGACATTTTTTAATACACAGTCTTGTGATTAGGCATTAAACTGTTTGTTACACTTAATATTGTGGTTTAATTTTATTATACTAAATGCATCTGGAACTTCATACTCTACTTTCAAAATTTCTAATTGTGAAGAATGCAAAGTTTTAAGATGTGATTTAGTGATTTTTCAGCATTTCCATGCTATTTGTTGTAATGTCTACAATTTCATCTCTAACTTTGTTAATTTGGTTCCCATTCGTTTGGTTTATTTGTCTGAGGGTGTTTTCATCCTACTTGTTATTTCAAAAATCCAACTCTGTATCATTGACTATTTGTGTGGTTGTATTTGTTTTATTTTATTTATTTCTATTCTTATACTATTATAAATTCCAATCTATTACTATTGGTTTACTATTTCTTTTATTATTTATTATTCACAGAATATTTGTACATTAAATATATTTATATATTTAGTCGTTAAATATTACTGTTTTGGAGTTAATCGACAGCTTTTTATTGAATAGTATGTTTTTATGTATTGGGTTAACTTGATTTAGATGCTTGCATGGTCATAATTTTAGTAGGTTCATGGTTAATTTTACCTTTGGTGAGTATAAAGTAATCTTCTTATCACTTCTGACATTTAATTATGAATATATCTTGTCAAATATAAATCTATCTATACCTGTTAGCTTCCTACTTCCATTTTATTGGTGTAGCTGCTTTCATCATGTTATAATGAAGTGGTGTTTACCTTTGACAGTAAAGCTTATTTGATAGGGATCACAAAAAAAAGTGAATCTTGTTTTCTAATTCTATATGCTAGTATATCATTTCTTGTGAAATTAATAGTATTTTATTAGTTTAATATTTGAAAATAATAAGAATTCAGATCATGTGGCTAAATTTAATAATATTTTTATCTCTGTTCCTAATAACTCTCTTGATATTATTTTTCCTCTAATGATTCTTTAGTATTATGACACCTTTCTTTAGTCTAAGATTTATTCTATTATCCTTGGTAGAGATAAACTAATGCACAAATATTTCTTTAGTCTCTTCTCTCTTGTGGATACTTGTTTTTTAGTCTTCAGTTATAATAGTTTCTGAGTAGAATATTGTTGATTGTCATTTGAAGTTTCTGAGAATTTAAAATACAATCTGTGAAGTTTTTGACTTTTAAAAATTTGTATCAGACAATATGCTTTTATTATCATAGGCCTACATTCATATGGGACTTGTCTGTATCCCCTTTTTTGTTGGTAGCCTTCATTTCTTGTAATAATGTTTTTCTTGATAAAAAGCCACAAACAAAAGCAACTTATACTCCGGTCTACATCAGTATCCAGGAACTAAAGCTGTTCCACCAGCCCCCTCACACAAATAATGCCAGGAAAGAACTGGTCTCCCAGGAGTGCTCTCACTCCTAAGCTCAGAGGTGAGATCACCACATTCCTTCCAATAACTGTCTAAAGCAGAACCAGACAGGAGCACACAGGACACAGGAAGAGTGGAACAACTGGGGAGAGGATCCTTCTGGTCTCTGTCTGCACTGGGGAAGATAAGAATGTTCTGCAGCTCTCTGCTCTCCAACCCTATTCAGCTGAGGGCTGGTCTCCTCAGATGTACTGACACACCTAACATCACAGGCTAACAGGAGAACAGGAGGGAGAAGCTTCAGTCAGAGACAGAAAAAAGAACTACCACCAGTGATAACAAGATGGCAAAAGACAAGCACAAGAAACTTGCCAACAGAAACAATGGCTAATTGTCATATTCACAACCCTGCTCTCCCACCACAGCAAGTCCTGGATACCACAACAGACTGGAAAAGTAAGATTTGGATTTAAAATCACATCTCAGGATGGTAACAGAGGACTTTAATAAGGTTATAACACCCTTAAAGACTTACAGAAAAACACAAGTAAATAGGTAGAATCCCTTAAAGAGAAAACAAATCCTTTTTAAAAATTACAGGAAAATACAACAAAACAAGAGAAGAAATTGAACAAAACCATCCATGATCTAAAAATGGAAATAGAAACAATAAAGAAATCATAAAGGGAGACAAGCCTGGAGATAGAAAACCTAGGAAAGAAATCAGGAGTCATAGATACAAACATCACCAACAGAACACAAGAGATAGAAGAGGGAATCTCAGGTGCGGAAGATACCATAGAAATCATTGACATAACCATCAAAGAAAATGCAAAAAGCAAAAGCTCCTAACCCAAATCATTCAGGATATCCAAGACACAATGAGAAGGCCAAACCTAAGGATATTAGGTATAGAAGAGAGGTAAGATTCCCAACTTAAAAGGTCAGTAAATATCTTCAAGAAATTTTACAAGAAAACTCCCCTTACCTAAAGAAAGAGATGTCCATGAAAATAAAAGAAGCCTACAGAATGCCAAATTGGTTGGTCCAGAAAAGAAATTCCTTCCATTACATAAGAGTCAAAACATAAAATGCACAAAACAAAGAATATTAAAAGCAGTAAGGGGAAAAGGTCAAGTAACAAAAAGGCAGACCTATCAGAATTACACCAGACTTCTCACCAGTGGCTGTGAAAGCTAGAAGATCCTACAGAGATATCATACAGACCCTGAAAGAACACAAATGCCAGCCCAGGCTACAATACCCAACAAAACTCTCAATTACCATGGATGGAGAAAACAATATATGCCATGACAAAAATAAATTTACACAATATCTTTCCACAAATGCAGCCCTACAAAGGATAGTAAATGGAAAACCCCAACACAATGAGGGAAACTACAATCTAAAAATAGCAAGAATTTTTTTTTTAATTTTAAGAATTTCAATCATGTAAAATATTATTTAACCAATGTATGTGTCAATATTTAGAATTTTATGATTATTTTTAATTTTAAGATTTTTACAGTTAATAGAGTAAAATTATTGTCATGACATGTTTGTGTTAAATTTCGGCACTTGTGAAGCTGAGGCAGGAAGTCTATGATGACTCTGAAGTAATAGACTGCAATACATAAAGAGAGGTTATCCCAACTTATTTTTATAGTTTTTTTTTATTAAACTAATAAAATATATTTTATAATGTAAAACTCAGTATTGACATTTTTTGAGTCAACAAAATAATTTATAATAGTTAAATGACTCTTATGTATACATGATATCTTATGAAGCTAAAAGTAGTATGCACTCAACCATTTTTTAAAACTTTTGGGACATTAAACATGATGGAAGTAGAAAGTAGAAAAATTCTCTTATGAAATCCTCTATGAAAGGAAATTGTGACAAGTTCCTAATTAGACAGAAACCATTCCATCTCCAGAAGAGAATACACAGTGTAACTGTGACTTCATCGAATGAATTGGGTAGTGTTCCTTCTTTTTCTGTGTTATGGAATATTTTGGAGAATATTCTATTTCTTTCAAGGCTATGGAACTGTTTAGATGGTTTGTCTGATCCTGATTTAACTTTGGTATTTGGTATCTGTCTAGAAAATTGTTCATTTCATCCAAATTTTCCAGTTTAGTTTTAGATAGGCTTTTGTAGTAGGATCTGATATATTTTTTTTTTAATTTCCTCAGTTGCTGTTGATATATCTCCCATTTCATTTTGATTTTATTAATTTGGATGCTGTCACTTTGCCCTCTGGTTAGTCTGGCTAATGGTTCATTGATTCTTTTGATTTTCTCACATAACCAGGTCCTGGTTTTGTTGACTCTTTGTGTATTTCTTTTTGTTTCTACTTGGTTGATTCCATCCCCAAGTTTGATTACTTCCTGCCATCTACTCTTCTAGGGAGTATTTGCTTCTTTTGTTTCAGAAATTTCAGGTTGACTGTTAAGCTTCTAGTGTATGGTCTCTCCAGTTTCCTTTTGGAGCCAGTGAGAACTATGAATTTTACTCTCAGCACTGCTTTCATTGTGTCCCATAAATTTGGATATATCAAAATAGTCACAAATAATATAAAATACCTTTGTGAGACTCCAATCAAGCATGTGAAAGATCGCTATAACAAGAATTTCAAGTCTCTGAAGAAGAGATCTCAGAAGATGGAAAGATACCCAAGCCTGTGGATTGGCAGGATTAATATAGCCAAAATGGCAATCTTGCTGAAAGCAATCAACAGATTTCATGCAATTCCCATTAGAATTCCAACTCAATTCTTCATAGAGTTAGGAAAAGCAATTTTCAAATTCATCTGGAATAACAAATAGCCCAGAATAGGGAAAACTCTTCACAATAATAAAAGAACTTCTGGGGAAGTCATTATCCCTGACCTCAAGCTGTAATACAGAGCTATAGTGATAAAGACCACATATTAGTGGTACAGAGTCAGGCAGGTAGATAAATAGAACAGAATTGAAGACCCAGAATTGAACCCACACACCTATAGTCATTTGACTTTTGATAAATGAGCTAAAACCATTGAGTGGGGGAAAAAAGAAAAAAAAACCCAGCATTTTCAACAAATTGTGCTGGTTCAACTTGGGGTTAGTGTGTAGAAGAATGCAAATGGATACAAGCTTATCTCCTTGAACAATGCTCAAATCCATGTAGATCAAGGAACTCCACATAAAACCAGATGCATTGAAAATAATAGAAGAGAAAGTGGGGAAGAGCCTCAAGCACATGGGTACAGGGAAAATTTTCTGAACAGAAAACCAATGGCTTATGATCTAAGATCAAGAACTGACAAATGGGACCTCATAAATTGCAAAGCTTCTGTACCACAAAGGACATTGTCAATAGGACAAAGCAGCAACCAAAAGATAGTGAAAAGATCTTTATCAACCTTACATTTGAGAGAGGGGGAATATCAAATATACACAAAGAACTCAAGGAGTTAGACTCCAGAAGACCAAATGACACTATTAAAAAATGGAGTAGAGAGCTAAACAAAGAATTCACAACTGAGAAATATTTACTGTCTGAGAAGCACCTAAAGTTTCAAAATCCTTAGTCATTAGGAAAATGCAAATTAAAACACCAGTCAGAATGGCTAGGATAAAAACTCAGGTGACAGCAGATGTTGGCAAGGATGTAGAGAAAGAGGAACACTCCTTTGTTGTTGTTGGGATTGCAAGCTGGTACAACCATGGTAGAAATCTTTCTTGTGGTTCATCAGAAAATTAGACAAAGTACTACCTGAGGACTCAGCTACACCACTCCTGGGCATATATCCAAAAGGTGCTCTAAGATAACAAGGACACATGCTCCTCTATGTTCATAGCAACCTTATATGTAATAGCAAGCATCTGGAAAGAGCCTAGGTGTCCTTCAACATAGAATGGATACAGCAAATGTGGTTCATTTACACAATGTAGTACTACTCAGCTATTAAAAATAATGACTTCTTGAAATATTTAGACAAATGAATGGAAATAGAAGATATCATCCTGAGAAAGGTAACCCAGTAACAAAAGAATGTACATAGTATGCATTGACTCATAAGTGGATATTATCCTAAAAGCTCGGAATACCCAAGATTCAATTCATAGACCACATGAAGCTCAAGAAGAAGGAAGACCAAAGTGTGGATACTTTGGTCATTCTTGGAAGGGGAAACAAAATTCCCATGGTGTGGGGGGGTGATACAGAGTCAAAGTGTAGAGCAGAGATGGAAGGAAAGCCATCCAGAGACAGCCCCACCTGAGGATCCATCTTATATACAGTTACCAAAATCAGAAACTATTGTGGATGCCAAGAAGTGCTTGCTGACAGGTGTCTGATATAGCTGTCTCCTGAGAGGCTGTGCCCGAGCCTGACAAATACAGAGGCGGTTGCTCACAGTCAACCTATGGATTGAGCGTTGGGGTCCCCAATAGAGGAGTTAGAGTAAGGTCTGAAGGAGCTGAAGGGCTTTGCAGACCCATAGGAGGAACAACAATATCAACCAACTAATCCTCCCTGAGCCCCCAGCAACTAAACCACCAACAAAAAAGTACACAAGGAGTGACCCATGACTCCAGTGGCATATGTATCTGAGGATGGACTTGCTGGACATCAATGACAGAAGAGCCCTTGGTCCTGTGAAAGCTGGATGCCCCAGTGTAGGGGAATGCCATGCCAGGGAAATGGGAGTGGATAGGTGGGTGGGATAACCCCCTCATAGAAGCAGGTTGGAGAGGGAATGGAATAAGCTGTTTTAGAAAGCAAACCAGGAAAGGGAATAACATTTTGAATTTAAATTTAAAATATCTAATAAAAGTAAAGAAAATGGATATTAAAACTAAAAGTAAAGAAAAACAACTTCTAGAAGACAATTGTTTATTTTATCTTAAAATTTTAGAGAAGATACATTCCATATGGAAGTGAAGCCGTATCACTCAAGAGTAGTCAGACTACATTACATCTCCACCATGAATCAGAAAAGAGAGGTTTCAAGACTGTGAATCCCACCCTTGGGCATGTATTTTCCTTAGTAAGTATTCATCTGCCAAAAATTTCATAAACATCTAAAGCAGCACCTGCAAATTAAGACAGAGTCAGATTAAAATATTCTAGATGGCTTTCCTTTTCTATTTTCAATGCTTGCATCATGTTTCTCATGTCAATAGTTCACTACTTATATAGAACTCTATTTTGAAGATGGATGAGAGCTGTCATCTCCAACAACTTGAAATTTTATTCAAGCCAAGTTCTGATTGAAGGCTACATTCAGTGGGTTTTCAGGACTTACTCATTAGCATCCCAGTCTTGCCATATTTAAACTAGATTACCAGATTTTTAAAACCATAGAGGAAGAATCCATGACCACTCTCAATCTTTCATCTTCCATGCCTCCAAATTCATAGATTCCTCATAAATTGGTACCTTATTATCAATGATAAATTACGGTTTTGATTAATTTTTACATTCAAGTCAATTTTCTTTCACTATTTTAAATACATGTCATGTTTAGTTTTAGTAATCCTTAGAATATAGATAAGTTGAAACTAGATTTAGTGTTCATATAAAAGTTTGCTTCTTATTTAAATCACTGAAAGAACTTTATACAACTTATCTGTTTTTACTATCAAACTTAGTCATTGCGTGCTGCTGTGGTATTTTTGTACATACTGCAACATAGTACAGACTTAAGCCAGAGAGATAAGAAATGAGTTAAATCTTGTAATACTATACCTATTAATAATAGGTATACCTTGTAATACTATAAGTTAATATTTATTCACCTAAGAACATATTATATAGATTACTTAATGTAAAAGATTGTAGTTCAGACTGCCATAATTTCTATTCCTTTCATTCTCCTTTTTTGTCATAATATTTTCACTTCTAGAAATTAAATATTTTAATATGCTGGCATAGATTATCTCAAAAATGTACTTATTACTTTACATATTAGAATGTAAATCTTAGAAATATGAGGAGGAATTATTCTTCCCTATTTTTATGGCCTTTGGAAAGGAATAATGACTCTAGTAGTTTTTCTTTTTCAGTTGGTTACCTTTTTCCAAGCCTTCATAAGAAATAAGTATTAATTTATCTCCTTAGTCATTACATAAGTATTTATGAAATATGATGAAGAACAGATAATTAAAGAGAAACAGCAATTGAAACAATTGTGTAGACTGTGGTTATATCCCAATTATAAAACATTTGCACAGCATGTAACTAGTACTGAGGTCCATCCCTTTCATTAAATTAAACACAAAATAATTTCTAAGGAAATCCCTGGTTATGTTTTGCTACTGTTGACAAAATAACTTAAATCTCCAGCACCCAAGATCATATAGTATAGGTGAGAGGAAATTTGCTGTCTTCACAACACATAACTGTGGCCACATAGAATAGGCACTTTTGAGGCTGAATTTTCTTATAACATGTACAATGATGATTCAAATTTTGTTATTTTAGTTAATATTACTTACACATAAAGTACAGATACCAAAAGTTTTCAATAAATATATTATGATTACTTCCTTAACTATCAAGTGTCACACAGAATAATTTTCTGTGCATAGGAGTGGTTCAGTAAATTATCTGGCAGTTTATCCTAGTAGTGAGAGATGCATCTAAACTAGAATTCAAGGTTCTATATCTCCTAAGTCTCTAGGTGAGGATTCTAGTTTTAACTTACAAAGTGTAAGGTCCCCAGTAACTGTTTTTGCACTTATTAACACATTCTGACTTTGGAGAATTTAAAAGATAAATCCAAACTTGCCAAGTTTTCTTCATTTCCATGGTGTCTGAGGCAAAATATTTTTCTCCAGGATTAAAGATATTAAATTGTGTTGTTCTTATGTTATGTTCATGAACAAGTTCATTTAGTGACATATGGACACACATATCTGACCTGACCCTTTGCAATATATCCTTTAGACTACATAGAATGTTTCAAATTAGGTATACATATTTGTCAGATGGATCATATAACACATTTTGAAACGGTATTGATTGTTAACTATTTAGAATATAATTACCTTACATCCTGATATTGTGTGTTTAATGAAACTGTGTATCATAGCACATTGAAAAGTACTTACTCTATATTATTTGCAAACCTATGAAATCTTAAAAACAAAAATTTGCTTATAATTATGCAAAACGCTCTGTTAATAGCAAACTTGAAATAAAAATATAAGGTCTGTGCATCTTTCCATTTAATGTAACTCCCCACATGCTTCAGTGTAGCAGTAGTTTGATGAGAAATTATGGAAGACAAGTGTGCTTTATAATGCTAAGTACAGGTGTTATCTTTTTACTATGAGAAATTCAGAATAATTCCATCATACCAAGCTCTCAATATTTTGCAAAAGCATTTTGACTTCTGCTAAAAAAAGCATCCTTTCATAAGCAAACTTATATTAGTAGTAATTTACATAATAAGGCACATTAAAGCAGGAGGGATTCTGTTATTTTTTTTTAATTTTTACATACTTGTTTTCTTATTATTTATATACAAAATGCTGTCCGTTCAAAACAGTAGGAAACAGGGAAGCTACCATAGATTTTACTAGACTAATTAGAAGCTGTTGCTCAAAGATTAAAAACTGCCACATTACTAATTAAAGGATTTAAGTTAGTTCAATTAGTTATACAATATGTGTATAATGAAATATTTTATAATAATGAAGATAATACAGTTTATTTAATATGAAAAGTTTTAAAGAAGTTCTAAAATAGTATGAAATTATAATATCAACTTTGTAATATATGAGCATGCATAAATTTGTATTCATATAACATATGTATATATAATTTTTGTATGAAAACACTGTCAAGCTACAATTCATATATTGATTATAAGGATTCTAATAGAACCAAACTCCTAGTAATCTTTTATCCTTCTGATAATCCTTTTCTTTTTCATTATTTATTTATTCCTTCTTTTTACACTCCAAATTTTATTACCCTCTACAAATACCACATACCAAAGTTAAAGCAAGAACAGGTAAACTATCTAAACAGACCCATATCCCATAAAGAAATAGAAGAAGTCATTAAAAATTCTCCCAGCCAAATAAAGCCCATGGCCAGATGGATTTTGTCCAGAATTTTACCAGACCTTCAAATAAGACCTGATACTAATATTCCTCAAAATATTCCATAAAATAGACACAGAAAGAACACTACCTACTTCAATCTATGAAGCTACAATTTCCCTGATACCTAAACCATACAAGGACACAACCAAAAAAGAGAACTTCAGACCAATCTTGCTTATGAATATTAATGCAAAAATACTCAATAAAATTCTTGCAAACAGAATCCAACAATACATGGAACTCATCATTCACCATGATCAATTAGGCTTCATCCCAGGGATGCAAAATTGGTTCAATATACCAAAATCCATTAATGTAGTCTATTATATAAACACACTCAAAAAGTAACATTATCATGTACTTAGACAGAGAGAAAGCATTTGACAAAATACAACATACTTTCATGTTAAAAGTACTGGAGAGATCAGGAATTCAAGGCCCATTACTAAAACATAATTTAACCAATTTATTGCAAGCCAACAGCCAATATCAAATTAAATTGAGAGACAATTGAAGCAATCACACTAAAATTGGAGACAAGACAATGATGCCCACTCTCCTCATATCTATTAAATATAGTACTCAAAGTGCTATCTAGAACAATAAAACAACAAACAGAGATCAAGGGGATACAAATTGGAAAAGAAGAAATAAAGGTATTACTATTTGCAGATGATATGATAGTATATATAAGAAACCCAAAAAATTCTATCAGAGAACTTCTCCAGCTGATAAAGAACTTCAGCAAAGTGGCATGATATAAAATTAACTCAAATAAATCAGTTGTCTTCCTTTATACAAATGATTTACAGACTAAGAGCAAATTAGGAAACCAATAGCCACAAATAGTATAAAATATTTTGGGGTAACTCCAACAATACACTTGAAAGATCTGTGTGACAATAACATCAAGTCTCTCAAGAAAGAAATCAAGGGAAATATCTGAAAATGGAGAGATCTCCCATGCTCAGGGATTGGCAGAATTAACATAGTAAAAATGACCATCCTTCCCAAGGTAATCTACAGATTCAATGCAATCCCCATCATATGCCAACAAAATTCTTCAAAGTCGTGGAAAATACAATTTTCAAATACATTTGGAAAGGCAAAAAAACAAAACAGAACAACAACAACAACAAGACAGATTAGTGAAAACAATTCTTAACAATAAAAGTATGGCTGGGGGAATCACCATCCCTGAGCTGAAGCTCTACTACAAAGCAATAGTGATAAAAACTGCATGATACTGTTACAGAGACAGACAGACTGAACAATGGAATAGAACTGAAGACCCAGATATAATACCACACACTTATGCATCATTGATCTTTGACAAAGAAGCCAAAAATATACAGTGAGAAAAATAAAATTTCTTCAATAAATGGTGGTGGCCTAACTGGCTGTGTATGTGTAGCAAAATGAAAAAGGACCCATATTTGACACCTTGCACAAAACTCAAGTTCAAGTGGATCAAGGGCCTCAACATAAAACCAGATACACTTAAAGACCTAAACATAAAACCAGATAAACTCATTCTAATAGAAAAGAAAGTGGGAAATAGCCTTGAACTCATTGGCACAGGAGAAATGTCCTAAACAGAACTCCATTGGCTCACACACTAAAATCAAGAATTGATAAGTGGAACCTCATGAAACTGGAAAGCTCTTTGTAATTTTTATTAGAGTTTGTCCTTCTTTACATTAGGAATTATAAAAGAATGTAAATTTTATATTTGTATGACTCTCAGTGACAGATATAAAAATTAACATGTTGTCCTCAAGGAAGCCCTCACAGTGACATCTATGATTGCATTCTACTCTTTTTTATTAACATTTTCACTTTTTGAGAAGGACCAAAACATCTGTTTTCAAAGGATCAACTCAGTCTCTCATAGATTTGCAGATGCTTAGTACTGAGTACAGCTTGTATATTGTTGATGCTACAAATGTATTTGTTTGACAACACTATCTTTTTTCTTTCTTTCCCTCAGTACTCTATTGTAAACCCACAGAGTAAGCTCAGATGCTGCAAAGAATTTGTGCCTATAGTAGATCTTCCAGTCAGTTGAGGGACTTGGAGCTTAGTGGGAAATGTTAAAGAAACCCTGGCTAAAACGAAGATATAATCTTTACTATTTTTACTATCAAGGAGATGAATCCTTTGTGTCAGAATGATTTCATATCAGAATGACTTATAACACAATTGAAAATATATATAAGCATAACAGAATGTGTTTATACTTCTGTTGTGAAGCTATAAGAATCAAATGAGTCACAGATAGATTTTTATATAAATCTGCTGTACTAAATTTGTCTATCATATAATCTATCTACCGATACTCTTTTTATCAACATTTACTTATATATCATTTTCTATCTATCTATCTACCTATCATCCATCTATCATATATTATGAATCTAATTGTTATCTACCATCTGTAAATCTATCATATAATTATTAATCTATCATCTGTTATCCATCAATCTATCTATATTTATATATTATATATTTTCTACCCATCTAGTATCTATAATTTATGTATTTATCAACTATCAGACACACACACACACAAACACACACACACACACATACAGAATTATATCTATATTTCTACCATATATTTATCATCTATCTCTGATCTTTTATTAGCAACTTTTTGGATGCAATGATTTATGGTTTCCATTCATGTGAAAAAGGTAAATGATGGAACATAATTGAAAATAATTATTTACATCAAGTAAGGTCAGCCTCCCCATGTTTACTTCTGCTTCTGACAGATACTAGCTGATATGTTTGTTTTCCATAGAAAGTCTAAAATCATCACCTCTACAGTCCTCCCTTTTCTACCATTGACAATATTAATTGGATTGATAAATAGCTAAAAATATACAGTCATTTGCAAAGAAAACTAAGAATTTTCAAATTTAATCATGTATTTATCAATTATGAGTCTATACCACATTTAAATATTAATTTGTGTGCATTTACTTATATTTAATTAGAGTTACTTTGTAGGTATTATGAAAGTAAAATATTATTCCTAAATTTCTATGTCCTGTATTAATTAATTAATATGCAAAGTATAATTGAATTTAGTTCTTTTATATCCATCTGTGATGATTATTCTTGATTGTCAGCTGTGCTGCAGCTGAAATAAACAACATTCCCTAAATAAAGGACATACCTGGGAAAAATTAGACCTTCAGGCAGGAAAATACATCTTTAAATTGGACCACACCTTCCTCTGGAAGACTGTATAAAGACATGGAAGCTAGAAGCTTTTGTTCTTTATTTGCTTGTACTAGCATTGATAGCAAGCTTAATCTGCCACTAGCATAAGAATCTGCTTCTTTGGAATTTCAGCATCTACTAAAGAACAGTTGTGTTGTTCAGCCTTGTAAAGTAAACAAATCATAGGACTTTCAGTTCATGGCTCAGCATTTTTGTATTAGTAGTTGGACCATAGCCTGTTACTGACTGTAGTAAATCACATGCACACACATACACACACACACACACACACACACACGTAAAGAAATTCATTCTATAAGTTCTGCTACTCCAGATAACCTTGAATAATATGCCATTTTATGATAACTTTGGTTATTTGTCTCCAAATTCTTATGAATATTTACATATATCAATCTATGTCCAGAATTGACTGGTTCTCCTCCTCCTCTTCCTCCTCCTCCTCCTCTTCTTCTTCTTTTTCTTCTTCTTCTTCTAAAAGCTTTCTTGTTTGTTCTTGAGCTTGTAACTTGCATGAATGTTGTGTTCAATGAGGAAGAAAACAGTGTTTGTTGAATCATCTATTTCTGACTTTAAAAAACACCCCTTCAATATTTATATTCATTAATTGATTTTAACATTTTAATAAATGACCTTATGTAATATAGCTAAATCTCCTCTTATATTTCCAGGAGTATGTTCTGTTATGCTGGCTTTGCATCAAGTGTATGTGCTTTTGTCTAAATGTAGGTAGGCATTATCAAGGTGTCCTGTGTTTTATTGTGAATCTATATTACTTGGAATAGTGACTGGCATAAAAAATGAATGAGAACATTTTTTGTTAACCTGAATATTAGTAACATGAAACCTTTAATTTATTCTACAAAAGCACATAGTATTACATATTAATCTTCTAAGGTACTGATTATATAAAAATATTTTTTTTTAAAAAAATAATTCTCTCAGGGAGCAAATAATAACTGTATAGAAAACATTGGTGTGTCCATAAAATTTGTAGGAAGAATTAGGCTAAAATTATCCCTTGGATAAAACAACTATTTTTTTCCTCTCTGCTTTCAGAGTTGAATGTAAAAAACGAGGCTCTCTGTTACTGCATACAAAATAGCAATATGTATTCAAAAACTTCTCCACATTTCCATTTCAAACAAATGCATGAAAAATTGGAATGTAGGATAAATTCTAGGACTGTCACTTAATTAATCAATGTACTGTAAGTAAATATTACTTAATATCTTCTACACTGTCTCTATGGGGAAGTTATCTTTAGCTTAAAGATATGTGGTTAAATTGCCTTTAACACATAGTTCCAGTTTAAAATGAATGAATTCTTTTACAAAAGCATAGTTTGCTTGTTAAGTGCAAGAAAATATCTTAAATGTATTTCCCTCATTAAAATATTTTACTGTTTTACTTTTGAATTGCAAATTATACTCCTTGTGTTTTTCCAAATAGTGCTCTAAGATTCTAGAACTGAGACCAATTTTGTTGGCTGGAAATTTTGCTCCAGGAGCTAAGTCCACATGAGTACAGTTTATGTCTTAAACAAATGACCACAAAACTCTTGCTTCTTCTACTGAGTTTGACTTCATTCCTTAGGAAACTTGTATTGGATGGCTGTTGATTCCAGCTTGGTCAGAGAAGCTTCATTAGAGTAATAGATAATGATTAAAGAAGAGACTCACCGTCATTCAAAGCTGATTATAACAGACCATGAGTTCACAGCCATAGATGGAACGTGTTCATCATTCTTCCATCACTACACCACCATGCTCAAGGTTTGGAGAACATTACAACAGAGGGGAAAGAAAGAATATAAGAGCTGGAAGTTCGTGAGGAGGACTGTAAAATGTATTTCAGTTATGAAATTACTTTTGTAAATGTGAAATTATATCATCTGTGGTTCCCTTCAAAAGAACAAGACAGGTAAAAATCACAGCCTGGAGATAAAATGGCTTTCCAGTTTCCTCTTATACATGAGGGACTATTGATAATTGATGGATGCTTGAAGAATAAAATTTACCTTTATTTCTCCTGTGGCCACTGACAGATTTATCAAGCCTCAATGGATAACACAACTCCACATATATATGAAGAACACTACTTAAACTTATTGGGATTAAAATTAGTTAATTAGATAAGGCATTAATTAGTTATTAATTAAGGATGACATGATGTTTGGAGAAAATGTAATGGGAAAGGAGTTTTGGGTTCAGGTGGAGAAGGGTGTTAGTTGCAGATATTATTAGGATATATTACATAAATGCAATAAATATTCAGCGAACAAACAACAGCAAAAGGAAAGTCTTCTAAAAGATTTTCTGCTGTTTCACAAATGAACAATATTTAATATATTTCTTATTTTATTTTATCTGGCTATATGCTTGCATTTATGAGATTTTTTACTTGGTAATACTCTCTAAAATCTACACGTGAAAGATCCATCGGGAAGAAAATAGATTTTCATTTCATCTTTAATCTCTCTGGTGTGAATACAGATAAACACTTAGTACAGACTTTTAATCACAAACAATGTAGGTAAAGTTTATTTGTAGAAGAAAGCATACATGCTTGAAAGGACTGACTAATTGAGTAGCAGACAGAGGGATGAAACAGAAATATTTGACAAAATAGTACATTCCCAACTCACAAGAAGATAGAAGAATGGGGAGCTACTTAAATGACAGCATGGAAAGAGAAAAGAAGCAGTTTTATAGAAAGAGTTTTACAGACAAAGGTTGAAGAGACAGCAACTTAGACACAGGTGAAGATAAAATAAGCCAGAATAAGACAGATCAAAAAATTCAAACAGATTGCCAAAAGTTAGTTAGAGAACAAGGAGGGCAATTTAGTCAGAATCTGAGAGAAACTAGATGGAATCAGTCAGCTTGAAGAAGAGTTTGAGCCAGAAGAGCTGAGTTAAACCAGTCAGCCAGACTTCAGAAAAATACAAGAAAAAGGGAGTTTTTTAGTAGTTGCATATCAGAAGGTGAAAAAGTTCTAGGCCCAGAGAAGATTATGGATGCCAGAAGGTTCCAGGAATAGGCCTTGTTTAGCAGATGGAGGCAGCATGTAGAATTAAATATTTAATAAACAAGTGTTGGAGACTGGTTCACTACCCACCTCAAAGGTTTATGTTCCTGAATGAAGGAAACATACACAACCCTTATATTTTAATATACCTAAAACAAGACAATAGCTGGCCCAATCCTAACCTCCACTACCTCCCGCTGATAATTCCGAGCTACTACTTACTAAATTTTGTGGTCAATCTTGACTGCCCTAGACATAGTTGAGCATCAATTTTGAACAAGCTCTCCCAGCTCTGTAGCATAATGGCTATGTCTCTCTGTCTTCCACTGTTCTCAGGCATAGCATCTCTTCTTTCTTCCAAACTCTCCTGGCATAGTGGCTCTCCCTCCTTCTTCATCCTACTCCCAGTCCCAAGTCCAGGAATACTAAAATTTCTCCTGTCTGTCCTCTCTTGCTATTGGCTGGTGATATCTTTTATTTACCAATCAGAACCAACTGGGGACATGTTCTCAGAAGCTATGTGCATACATTCTCATGTCATCAGTTTCTTGGGAAACATAATTAGAGCTAAAATACAAGGAGCTGTAGCAGTAAACCTCCAAGATGACAACAGCATCAGGGGATTATAAGATACTTTTACGAATTGCACCTACTCAGAAAAAAAAATATATGATTTTATTGTATTGTTCAGAATAACAAATCTAACTTCTGTAGGTGAAATGAAAGTTATTAACAAAAATATTTTTAGGCTTCTTTGACGTTGATCTCACTTCTGCTAGTTGTTACTTTTTTTTTCTTTTGAGTTGTTTCTTTTGCTGACATTTTTTACTTCCTGTGGGAAGAATTTTTATGATGTCTACAGATGATTCGCTAAGGTCACATCAATGACATATAATTATATTTTATTAACATTGTTTAGTTAAAGTACAACCAGAATACACATGCCATCACTTTTCCTTAAATACTGTGTGTGTGTGTGTGTGTGTGTGTGTGATATGTGTATTCTAATCTGTGATTCTTTTTTTTTTGCCCACACTAGGGTCCCAATCTTCTCCCACAGTCACCTACTTCTCTCTACATATATCTATAACTATATCTAATCTATATCTATGTGAAATTATATATATATATATATATATACATATAATATGTATATGTATATACATATATATATATGAAATAAGGGGAATTGTAAAATGTTTACTTAGACATAAAATGGAATTATGATTTTTTTCTACTGAAGTTTAAAACTTGACACAGAAGCTAGTGATTAAACATATGTAAAAATGCAAATAGATCATCTGGTACATATTTTACTTGTTATTATATTAAGCAAAAAACCATAAAAGTAATAGTTTGGCTCTCCATAACTAATATTCTGTAAAAATCTCTTATGAGAAGTAGAAACTTTATAAAGTAAAGCCTAGATGGAAGAACTTAGGTCACTGGGTTATGCACTTGAAAGGTACAGGAGCATCTTTCTCTGCTTGCTATGTTGGCATTTTGAGTTGAGCTAACTTCTATAACACAAGCTTTCTATTATGATATGTCATTCACTATAGGCCCAAAGAATGGCTCCAAGTAATTATGGACTTAAAATCCTCAAAATTTGAAACAAAACCTTTATTTTTTACTTACTGATTCCTCTTTAGAGATTATAAAATAATTTTCTCCCTCCAAACTGAATGTAGTCAACATACCCTTCCTTTTAATGAATTACTTATAGCAGTTTGCTGCAGAGAGAGAAAGATGTCTAATAGATATTATATGTTTGTTGAGAGTCTTTATTTGGGAAATTAGACTTAAATTTGCAAGAGTTTTCTCTTGGCAGGATTTTGGTTCTCACAATAACCCTCTGATACTGCAGAAATGTTTTATTTAATGAGCTTTATAAGTAAATATATTGAGATTTAGAAAAATAACAAACCCAGTGAAAACAATTCATCTATCCTTTGTGACATGTCATATTATGATTAATTTGAGCCAAAGACACTCCTTCTATTGAATGTTTCATACCACTATATTTAGTTCTCAATAAAAATGTTTATGGATTTCCTCAGTTTCTACTTCTTGCCTATCTTCTGCTTTGTCATTTCATTGTTTCTTTGTTACATATTTTCTGTTGGCAGCCAAATAATTTCATCTTTTGCTAGTAGTCATGCTGGTTCTTTACCAGATAGTTCCTGTTAAAACATAGCTGCAATGCTAAATTTAAATTTGTAAAAATTTTTTCTAAGGTTCAACCAAGAAATGAAGTGCACCTCATATCACTAAGTAAATGAAAAACTAATTTTTTCCTACAGAGTTCCACTGGGGAAACTAACCACTATTAAGGGTAGGTCCTATGCCAAGCAGTAAATAGCCAATGCTAATGATCTCCAGTTTATTTATCCTTGGAGATTTTTTGTCTCACAAACAATGTTAAATTAGGGCATTGTTTTATTACATGTCCTTTTCGTGTGTGTGTGTGTGTGTGTGTGTGTGTGTGTGTGTGTATCTTCCACTTTCGTGTTTTTATGATGTCCCTCTGTGTGTAAATATGTGTGCTTCTGTATACTTCACCTATATGAAATGTCACTTGTCTTCTTTTTTATTGGTAGGAATTAAGGAAATATATTTAACAGGTACTATAGTGTGAAAGGCATATTAAGTTTCATGTCTCTTCAAATTTCACTCAATCTGTCTTTTAGGGGATGCAGAATTACAACTATGTTTGCATGGATGAAGTTGTTGGGTATAAATAGGAAACCTTTGTTTTTCAATAAGTTATTAATTACTATATGCTAACTTCTTACAGAGGTTTCTGAATTCCTTATCATTTTATAAATAAAAACAAATAAGATTACACCATGATGTATCATAAACCACAGAACTTCTATAACTAACAACCTCTTCTGGCACCTTGGGCCTTGAGATTTTCTGCAAACATGCTTTTATAAAATGTCTTGACAAGCCATATATTTTCCAAGAGTCTGTGTATTCCTAATATGAGTCTTACATTTGTTCCATGTCTCTGACTCTATCTCTAATCACCATTATGTTTCTGGAAACATAACAGGGAATGGTCTCTTCTTCATTCAACAGCAGTGTTTTTACTGTTAGTAGTGTTTTTACTCTGTCCTTGTTTTTGTTTGTTTGTTTGTTTTGGTTTTTTTGTTTTTTTGTTTTTTTATTGCATGGATGTTTCCTATATTTATACAATGAATTATAGTTGTTTTCACCCAACAGTCTGTTTTACGGCCCTCTCCCTTCAAAACCCTTCTTCCAAATAGATCTCTCTTATTTTTATGCCTCTTTTCGAATTAACTCCAAAGTTAGATTCCTCCCAGAGCTTGGGTAGAAGGTTATTTACTGAGTCATGACCAACCAATCAGTTGCTATGCTTCCATACTCTTGTTTTAATCTTTCAGTCTCTGAAGTTTGAATACTTTCTCAAACCTAGCTGTCATTCGTTTATCACTGAAACTCCACCTCTTTCCCCATGACATTTAGGTCAATATTGCTGAATTAATGAATATTTTTTGTAAGTATTAACCATGTACTACATATGTAGTATAGCTTTGGCTTTTATTATTTATTCCAGAAAACCAATCTTTTCTAATTAGATTTGTGTACTCTAGTATTCTGTAAGCTCCTGAGGTCAGCCTCTATAAGATTTTTCATAAAGTACCTGAAAACTATTTGATGGTTAATTAAATTGGAGTCACTGGGGAAAGTGTCAAATTATAAGAAATTTTCTTCTCCTAAATGAGTTTAGATCCAACTTGACCAAGAATAGAAAATTGATTTGATTTTTGTGACAATAATTATCACTTGATGATGTTTTTCTGTAAGATTTTTTAAACTCTGATGGGTTTAAATGAATAGTAATATGAATAATTAATAGCGCTTTCTTTAAGCAAAGCAGTGTTTTAGAATAAGGTTAAAAACAAAGCTGTGTGCATCTAAATAGTGTACCTTCTCTGTTTCTACATTTGTCAGATATTTAGTGCTGCATTTTATACAGAAAAGTCAAATTATAAATTAGATAAATGAAAAATAAAATATAAGCAAATTGTCAATGTATCTTTATTAGTTTAATCTGTACCCTTAATATTGTGGTTGTTTTTCCAGTACTGGGGTTGAGCAGAAGACATCAACCCCACCAGATTATGACTTAACCACTAAACAATTAGCCCAGGTCAATGAGAAACTACTTTTAAAGCTATATGTCTTTTAAACTCAGAAATAAATGCCAATAGAGTACTAATCAGTATATGACAGATTGAAATGATGTTCATTGACTTCTCAATATAATATAAAAGGAATGAACATATGTTTCTAGTCATAATCTCTTTTTTCTTCTCAAGTTAATATATTCTTATGTCAATTTATCCTTTCATGTATTAAAAAAATCTAATCATTCATTCATAGGAGCTCATAACAAACTTCATTGATTCATGAGTCAAAAATACACATAGTATTCTCATACTCTTTCACAACTGATAAGCTTTCTTTGAAATTCTTGGTTTAATCCATATGCCTTAACACATCCCTTCAAATGTATCCTTCAAATACCTTAGCAATATGAAATGTTTATATCAAAAGTTTGTGATCTGGTTATAAACATTTTTGTTAATAAAATATTTTATATTTCTTTGAGTCACATGCCATGTGCCCCTTCTTCTTCTTCGTCTTCTTCTTTTTTTTTTTTTTTGTGATGTATTTGAGAATACAGGTTGTCATACTGAGTTCATTTCATCATTGTACTCATACACTGAATATGATATTCTGTGATTTTAAATATATTTTCCATAGTGAATGGGAATAGAAAAGCAAGCCAAAACAAAACCATAATACACACTCAACCAAACAACCAAACAAATCTTGGGTGTAAATAAAACTATGCATCAGAATGTGGCTTGTCATTTAACATTAAGCTGTCTTATGAAGGCATTGTAGTACACTCTTCTAATTCTAGCTAATCTAGAACAATCATATGTTCAAGACCAGTCAGTGCTGCAGGATGATTTACATATTGTCAAGTGTCCCCAATGGGAGCCTTCACCCTCTCAGAGGAAAAGGGGAGGAGAGAGAGGAATGCCTAGCACAGGGACAATGAGTGAGATATAAAGTGAATAAATTACTTTTTTTTTTTTAAAGTAATACAAAAAAGGAGCGTGGAACAAATGGATAGTTGTGTTGACTATCAGCACAGCAAAGTGCATGCTGGCCTCCATGCTCACTTAATACTTGTGATTATTGTCATCTCTTATCATCCTGTCCAGTACTCTAAACTTCTCCAGCTCATTGATAAATTCCCATCCCCTATCTTCTGATTCCTTTATAACTCTACTTAAAAAAAAACAAAAAAAACAAAAACACTTATTTATTCATTATATATTTATGAGTACACTGTAGATGTCTTTGGACAGAGCAGAAAAGGGCATCAGAACACATTGCAGATGGTTGTGAGCCACCTGTAGTTGCGGGGAATTGAACTCAGGACCTTTGGAAGAGCAGTCAGTGCTCTTAACCACTGAACCATCACTTTAGCCCTATAATCCTACATTTTATGCCATGCTCCATTTTGGTCCTCTCTTTCTTGGCTTTCACTCTTCCTTGGCTTCTCTTCCCCTTCTTTTTCTCTCTTGCTATCCTCCTCTTCCTGTCCTCTTTTGGCCTACTTAAGTCTACTGGTCATGTTTATTCAATTACAATGCTCTAGACTCCTCCAGATGTCTCTGGATCTCCCTCTTATATCTCCAATTAAAAACAAAAACAAACAAACAAACAAAAAAAAACCAAAAAACAAAAAACTTTTCCTTAGCCATTTGTTGGAGCAGTCATGCCCTCTCTTTATACATTGAGTGATAAAATCCTCACTTTACATACATCAGATATTATTGTTTCCTGATTGCTTTCATAACATTCCATACATAGAAATTATCACATATATTAAAATTTCTGCTTATTAGTTGACCATGTAAATATTTTTTTCATCTACATTCAAATTCTTCATATTGACATAGTAGAATCTATCTGTAATTAGAAAATAAGAGTGTATCTAAATTTGATAATATAAATAAATATTTAATTAATTTTCATGTCAGTAAATTAAACAGATACATTATAAACAAGGATTTTCACTTTTACAATGATAATAAAATTTTACACACAGAGAACTACTTTGCATTAATCCCCCAAGTTTCACAGAAAATGATATACCATTTTAATTACAATTATTTGATGGACAAAAACAACTTTACTGATAATTTTCTTTCATGTGATTGGCATCTGTCAGAGAATATTGTAGTTGAGAAAAGCCTATAAGACTTGTATAGACTAGCTAAATATTTTGACAAATGAAAGTAGGAATCACATAAGCAACAGGCATTGCCAAGGTTTTATAATTAGTTATTTATGGTATAAATAACCAAATAAATTTTGAAGATGTTCATCAAGCAAGAGCACTTGCTCTACAAGCTGAAGGATATAAGTTCAAAGCCAAGTACACCCATGTTTGGCTGTGGATAACTGTATATAAGTCAGCTGCTGGTTAGATCCTTTCAGAGGACAACTTGCTCATGTCTATAAGCACATTTCTTCATTCCTGGTGGGAGTGCAAACTTGCACAACTACTTTGAAAATCAATTTGGCAGTTTCTCAGAAAATAGAATAGTTCTATCATGAGACGCAGCTACATGACTCCTAAACATATACCCAAAAGATGCTCCAACATCCTACATAGACAATTGCTCAACTATGGTCAGAACAGCTTTATTCACAATAACCATATTTTGAAAATAATGTAGATGTCCCTCAATTTAAGAATGGATTTAAAAATGTAGTATATTTATACAATAGAATTCTATTCAGATAATAAATGGATATAACTTGAGAATGTCATCCTGAGTGAGGTAACCCAGTCCCCAAAGGAAAACCATGGTATATGTTCACTTATAAGTGGGTATTAGCCATAAAATACAGGTACCCTCTTCTCACAGACCAAAAGAGCTAAACAAGAAGGAATTCCCAAGCAAGGAATCTTGAAACTCACTTTGAAGGGGGAATAAAAGAGTCATAAGGGTCAGATGGAGGGACAGAACTGGAAGAGAAAGGGGAAGTTGAATGGAAAGGGGAATGGGGAATACAATATCAGGTGTGGGGAAAAATTAGAGAGTTGGCTAGATGGCCATAAAAATGAACAGAAATCTGTAATTGACAGCAGTAAGGAAGTGGGGAAGCACCTCCAGGATGAGACAGAGAACTGGGATAAGGGAAGAAACCAAGAGTAAATGGGGTTGACCTTAGTCATAGCCTGAACAGACAACTTCCTCTTGCCAGTCAGGAACCCAGGTGGAGTGATAGAGACACCAACCCATCCATAAAACTATCAACCGAAAATTTATTCTGTCAACAAGAAGCATAGTAATTGGGGATGAAGCAGAGATTAAGGTAATGGCCAATCAATAACTGACACAAAGTTAAATCTATCCAATTGGCAAGCACCAGTTCTAACACTATTCATGATACTCTTGCAATTTTTCATTTTTTTATTTTTACTTACTTATTTTTAATTAATCAGTTTATATGTTTAAATTTCAAATGATATCCCCCTTCCCAGTTCCCCCTCCAAAAACCCCCATCCCATCTACCCTTCTCTTTGCCTCTGTGAGGTGCTCCTTTACCCACTCACCCATTCCCACCTCTCCTCTCTAGCATCCCCCTATACTGAGGTATCGAGAATAAACAGGACCTCTCCTCCCACTAATTTTGACAAGGCCATCCTCTGCTACATATGTGGCTGGAGCCGTGGGTCCCTGTATGTTTTAAACCTCCATGGTTTAGTCCCTGGGAGCTGTGGAGGTTCTGGTTGGTTCATATTGTTGTTCTTCTGATGGGTTGTAAACCAGTTCAGTTCCTTCAGTCTCTTCTCTAACTCCTGCTTTGGGGACCCCATACTCAGTCCAAAGATTACTTGCCAGCATCTGCCTCTGTAATTTTCAGGCACTGGCAGAGCCTCTCAGGAGACAGCTATATCAAGCTCCTGTCAGCAAGCACTTCTTGGCATCCACAATATTATCTGGGTTTTGTGTCTATCTATGGGATGGATCTACAGGTGTGGAATTCTCTAGATGGTCTTTCCTTCAGTCTCTGCTCCATACTTTGTCTCCATTTTTCCTCCCTTGAGTATTTTGTTCACTCTTTTAAAAAGGACTGAAGCATCCACACTTTGGTCTTCCTTCTTCTTGATCTTCAAGTGGCCTGAATTGTATCTTGGGTGTTCTGAGCTTTTGGGCTAATATCTACTTATCAGTGAGTTCATACCAGTGTGTTCTTTTGTGACTGGGTTACCTCACTCAGGATGATATTTTCTAATTCCATCCATTTGCCTAAGAATTTCATGAAGTCATTAATAACTGAGTAGTATTCCATTGTCTAAATGTACCACATTTTCTCTATACATTCTTCAGTTGAAGGACATCTGGGTTCTCTCCAGCTTCAGGATATTGTCAATAAGACTGCTAAAACATAATGGAGCATGTGTCCTTGTTATATGATGGAGCATCATTTTCAGTTAATTATACCAACTTAAAATCAATAATTATTATTTGGTTTATATTTATTTAGCTGTGCATATGGTTCCTCCTTTGGCCAAAAGAGAGCCTGAACCAAAGTATATGCATATAAAATGTCTCTCTGTAACATTTTATATTGGGGATCAAATCAGAAATCTACTTTTAAACACTTTTAAACATTGTGGTTGGATATAGGAGAATATGGTCTAGATATGGAGTAGATACTTGAAGGGCATTAGAAACTTGACAACAATATAGTTCATTTATTCTCTTCTGTATTTTCTTCAGTACTTCAGGGAATTAGGCTATACAGGAGGCAGTGGCAAGAGCTCATTTTTATCTGCAAGTTCTGCTTGCCCTGACCTTTGTACCTTGGAGTGCAAAGATCATCATTTAACATTTACAAGAAAATAATAAAGTTTTGAGGATATGTGAGAAAGAATGTGCCTTCTCACAATGATTACTTAGCCAATGGGGAAGAGGAAGAAGGGACTTGTATTAGTATTATAAAAATTATTGATTCATGCTCAAGAGGGTGGCATCATTTTGTGTGGATTAGATGACCTGAAACTGTTCAGTTTTACCACTCTCAGTTTTCAGTACTCATTGATACCAGTTGGGCAACTCCATACTCCTTACTTCTAGGAAGCCAAATGTCCATACTATTACTTTCAATAGTTTATTCTCACTTGAAGGTATCCTGTCATCTTGTGTGAAAGTATTTGTGTTTTGATTTATCTATTCATTTAATTCTGCTCTTGAATTTGTATAACTTATAATAAATTCTCTTCTTTCTGAATTGTTTACTCTCCTTTTGAAGCTGATAAACTAGGATTGCCTATTGCAATTCTTAGTCTCATTATTAAAATGATTTAAGAATAGATTCAAACAGAAGCTTGAAAATAATTTTATTAGTATTTAAAAGATGGGCTTATACCCAAAAGATGCTAACCATCCCACATTATAGATGCTCAACTATATTCGTGTCAGCTTTATTCATGATCTTGAGAAACCAGAAAAAATCTAGGTGTCCCTAAACTGAATAATGGAAAAAGAAAATGTTGGTATGTCTATACAATGAAATACTATTCATTCCAGGAAAACCAAAGACATCATGAATGCTGTATGCAAATGGATGGATCTTGAGAATATCATCTTGAATGAGGTAACACAGCCTCAAAAGGATATGCATGGTATGTATTCCCTTATAAATGCATATTACTCATAAAATACATGATGCCCATTGTACACTGTATAGACTCGAGTAGGCAAGGCAGGATGGAGGGCACAAACAATGATACTTGAGTCTAACTTGGGAGGTGGATGGAATGGTAATGGAAGGAAGATGAAAAGATGCAACTGGGTGGGGGAGGAGATCAGGAAGGTAGTATTGTTTTTGGGGTCTGCTGCAGGGAGGGGCAGAAGGGATGGCTGAATAGCCATTAGAAATTATGGAACTATGCAACTGATAATAGGCGGGGCAAGGTATGGTGCATCTAGGAACATGGTATAGGTGTAGCACTCAATAATCAATGGTGGCATGCTTAGCTGTGACTCACAACACTGGGGATATGGAACCTGTGGCAGCTGGATCCCGTGGACAAGCAGGAACCCCAGTGGAGCAATAGGGACACCAAACCAACCACAAATCTTTTGAACAACAATTTATCCTGTCAAAAAAAAAATGCAGGGATTGGAGATGGAGCAGAGACAAATGGAATGGCCAAGCAATACCTGACCCAACGTGAGATCCAATCAATGGACAAGCACCAATCCCTGATATTATTAGTGGTACTCTGTTATGCTTGCAGACAGGTATTGCAGAAAATATTAAAAAGAGGTAATAGTTTATCATGTTCCTGCACTCTGCCATGGTTCTCTCAGCCCTGATGGCCCGGCCACCATGAACTGCTGAGCAATGGCTGACCTGTTTTTTTTTTTTTTTCATGGAGGTCTGAGTCAGAGCTCTATGATCTCTCCACTCCCAGCTCACTAGGTTCCCACTGGTGAGTTGCTACCATGCCAACCCCATGCTTCAATACCACCACAACCTCTGTGGTGCACATCAGGCAAAGCCATACTTTGCCACTGTACCTTTCTTTCTGGAACCCAGATGGGCTGCCACAAGAAGGAAAATATAACACAAAGTTAGGCCAAAAACAATGGTAACTCAATCTCTGGGTGCAACAACTAAAACCTAATATTGTAAGCCTTATCAAAATCTTATTTCTCTAGTGGCAAATCCTTGCCAATTCTCCATGATACCAGGAGACTATAGTAGCTACATCTTACCTATCTGTTTGTCCCCATTCCAAAAGGAACTCTCTCTCTCTCCTCCTCCCATCTTCCCCTGTCCAACCCAGAAGTTCTTCCTCCTCGCCCAGTGATTGGCTTCTTTATTCATTAGGGGAATGGTTCACAAGAAGACAAATGAGTATGTAACTCACCCCTTGTCTGAAGCCCCTCCTGGGAGTGCAGAATTAGCAGAATACAAACAGCCCCAAGTCTATCTACAACAGACAGGAGTCTAGCATGGCTGTATTCTGATAGGTTCCACCTACCAACAGACTCATAGGTGCAGACACCCATAGCCAAACATGAGATGGAGAACTCTTATGGAAGAATAGGAGGAAAGATTGCATCCCCTAATGGGATAGGAACTCCACAGGAAGACCAATAGAATCAAATAACTTGAATACTTGGGGCTTTTAGAAACTGACACACCGATCAAAAAACGTACACTGGCTAGAACTGAACCTTCCCACATATATAAAAGAGGTAGAGCTTGGACTTCATGGTGGGTCCAGAAAAATTGGAGCTTGGGCTATCCCCAAAGCTGTTAATTGCATGTTGAATATGTTCTTTGAGCTGGGTTGTCATGTCTAGACTCAGTGGGAGAGGAAGCACCTATCCTCCCAGAGACTTGAAATACCAGGGTTGGTAGTTGGGGGAAAGAAGGGTGATCCCATACCCACTCAAAAAAGAATGGGGAGGATTGTGTGAGTTGATGACCAAAGAGACTGCAGTAGGCAGGATGTAAAATGAATAAGTTTTAAAAATTAAATTAAGTAATTAACAAATAAAAAATTAAACAATTCAACTTCAGGGCAGGGCAGCTGTGAATCTCACAATTTGCCTAAGGAAGAGAATAGCAGAGAAAAGGAAAGAAAGTAATGCTGTTTAAACCAGCATGGAGGTCATCCACATAGCAGAAAGTCAAACATGTGATACAGAGAGGATCTTTAGAGAAAGCACAAAGAAGCCTGGAATGTTGGAAGAGCCCAGAATTTTAGAGAAAAGAGTGATTAGAAAGGTGATAGAAGAAGAGAAGTGCTTGTGCTTTCCTGAGATTTAGAAAGGTAGCCAGACTTCCTAAACTGTATCATCATCAAGAGAAGTATCTTATCCCATTAAAGAAAGTATTAATCCAAATACCTCTTCAGCATAGCTTAAGGTGAGTTGGCCTTTTAGGTGTAGTCCGTTGACCTACTGATGTGTAGTCTCAGCTGGAGTATTAATTATCTATCCAGGCCAGATATCTTATACTCTTGAACAGAACAATAATTAAAATTTTCTGTATTGGCTTTTATGCTTCTCTAATAATGACTTACATTAAAATTAGGTCTGAATAGTTGTTTTTCCTAAATCTGCAAATTGTTTTTCAATATTTTGGTAAGTTTTAACACTTCTTGTTTGGTTGTTTGGTTGTGTGTTTCTTCATGTCTCTGATTAAAAAGAAATACATTCTGATGTTGAATGCTTTAATTTTCATTATAATTAGTTTTTACATTTTCTAATAGACAGCCTCTACCTCTGTGCTATAAAATTAATTTGATTGGTTTATTACTCCATAGCAATGCATTAAACCCCCTCTTTTCCTAATCTTTTTATTTACACTTCTTCATCTATTGTCTCTGTAACTCCAATAAGAATTTGTGCTGAACTTGAGGACACATTTGTTATTATTTGTCTTCCTGGGTTAATGTATATTTGAAAGTTATTTCTTCCATAGATATTTTTATCCACTTAGATATCAGGATATGTAGTCCTGAGGTATCAGTTTTCAAATAACTTTTAGAAATTGAGAAATTGTACCTTGGTAATTTTTCTCTTGTTCTGAAGGGGATTTCTTCGGGGTTGTGTGCTTCCAATAGACAATGGAAAAATCACATATTTATTATTCAATACATCTGAACTTAAAAAAAAAGTAGGAGCTTTAGGAATTCAATGTTCAGATGAGGGAAAAGCAAGCTTATTTCTATATTTAAGTCTAACAGATAAATTTTGATTATAAAATTAGAATAAATGGTAATTAGGAAATATATAATAAATCTGAGTAATCAGATTATTGTTAAGTGCTAACAAACCATAACTTTAAAAAGTATTCATAACATTTAAAAATATTGCACATTAAGGTAAACAGGAAGAAATAAACAAAGCTCAGCAAATGATCAGGTGAATTTTACAAAAGTATTTTAGGACGTATGAGTTCTATAAATGTCAAGAATTTGCTGAATTGTCCTGACAGTATGAAGAAGATTCATCTACTTTTAAAGATTAAAGTGCACAACCAAATAGGAAGCCCTTTATTAGCAATGCTGAGGTGATTTTCTATGTGTGGAGAAGAGATAAGTTCATCAATGAGTAGGTAAGGAGACAACCATTACAAATACTGTGTGTAAAGTCACTCATTAAAGCATTAAGTTTTATTAAGATATGTATTAATAAATTGGTATTATTTTTATTCCTGTTCTAAAATTCTACCTATTTTTTAGAAAATATTTCTGTGCTCATGAGAATATATGAATTTTCTGTGATTACAATGCCACTATAGATTCTCAAATAATAGCAAAAACAGCTTACATAGTCAACATATGTATTTTATTATACATTAAATGAAATGTGAAGCTTAGCAAAATAATCTAAAATAATTTAGACATATGGTACTGTTATATCCATTTTGGTATCTTGTCTGACATTTTGTGGTTTGTGAAAAATGAGATACACTATTATACTTTTTTACACAAAAGGTAATGGTGTTATTAGAGAGAGATTGAAAGAGGGGCAGGTTATGTGCTAGTGGACATGCTGATGCAATCACATGATGCAGAACATAGTATATCAAGTGTTTTTCCGTATTGCTCTTAAATTTGGATTTTAAGACAGGATGCTTCACTGAACTTAAACACACTGTTTCTGATACCCTGGATGCTCAGCAAGCTCTACCCTGATTTCTGGTCTTCTTTCTGATTCAAAGTATGCAGATCACAGGGTTTCTGCCTTTTATATAGGTGTTGAGGATTAAACAAAAGTTTACTTTCTACTAAGCCAAATCTCAAGCACCAAATGCAAGAATTTGAGTACAATGAAATTTGTTAAGCATGGAAGGCTGAATTGTTAATCATCTTTAACCTTAAGATGGATATCATTTGTGAGCCTTGGTAAGAAGAATACATTGAATCAAAAATAAGTTCATTATTGTAGTGTCATCAGATTTATCCCCACAGACAGGCTAATGATAAATCCATTTATAGATTATTTAATATGACATAACTTGTACAATTTTCTTATCTAGTTTGAGAGCTAAGGTAATGATGTTCCTTTGCAGATTGCTTCATTTGAACATTTTAAATAACACCAAGAAATTCATATAATACAGTCCTTCAAAGTTGTACAAGTATATATTACTAGTTTGTTTCTCAATGTAGAATTTTATTATAATTACATTTATATATTTTCACTCATAATTTTATTACTTTAAAGAATTATGTGTTTAAGGCTTCAGAAAATTTTATATTGCATAAATTGTATGATTTTATAATTTCTATTATCTCTTAGTATTCTTTTCCTGTTAAAATGTAATACATATTTATTTATTGTTCCCTAATTTCATTATCCCATTATTAATCTTCAAATATTATGTCTTGGAATCTTTTATTATAAATGTTAATAAATCTAATGGAATTGTTGAGAACTCAGGCCAAAAACAGGAAAAAACAAAAAGAAAAAAAAACTACACAAAAGATAGAGAGGACTATGGAGGCAATGTCAAAATATCGGTAGATTATTCTGATATTTAGGAGGAGATACTTTTAACCTGTGAGTTATCATGTTAAGTTTTTTGCTTTCTATAAAAGCAACATGTAGGCACTCTCAACAAAAGTCTCATGATTGACTGCAGACTTTCAATGAAAGATCACACTTTATTTCACCAACTATTTTCTCACATTTGAGTCAGTTTTCATTATAAATATATATCTGTAGATATAGAGTTTATTTTGTACTCTGATTTTTATAAACTAATAAAAATGCCTCTTTTTTCTTAAGTTTTTTTTTGTGAATTGATAATGATTTGCATTATGTTTAGTTTACTTCTTTGCAAAAGAAATACACAACTAGGATTTACTACGTTTTGATAAATAGGTACTGAATATTTATTAAAAATGTATATTTTTACTTAAATATCACTTATGTATTGGTTACTATATATCAGACACTGCTATAAATTTTTTCAAATATTTATTCAATATGTATAAGAAATCATTAAATAAAATATATACTATTCATTTCTATGCAAAGGAAACAGCTAAATATATAATATGATTCCTCAAACCAGATTTATGTGTCCTGTTTGAATTCACTCTCAAGTTATAAAATTTACATTTTTTTCTAAAAGCTGGAAATGTTGAAAAGTAATCTTTTAGTAAATTACTAGGGAAAAAGTATTCTTTACATATTTGATAAATTGGTCTTAGAGTAAATACCAACACTACTCAACACTACTTCACTACTATTTTATAAAATAGAAACAGAAGGAACAATAACTAATTCAGTCTGTAAAACCACAATTTCTCTGATACCTAAACAACACAAAAACTAAACAAAGATAGTGAACTTCAGAACAATCTCGTTTAAAAATATGTGCAAAAATGCTCAATAAAATACTAGCAAACTGAATATAAGAATATGTAAAAACCATCATTCACCAGGAAAAATTAGGCTTCATCCCAGGGATGCCAGGTTGGCACAATATACAAGCATTCATTAATGCACTACTATAAAAACAAACTCAAAGGGGAAAAAAAATCACATGAACATCTCACTTGATCCTGAAAATGCATTTTAAAAAAATGCAATACCATTTCATGTTAAAAGTATTGGAGAGATCAGGAATTCAAAGCCTATACCTAAACATAGTAAAAACAGAATAAAACAGAACAACAGCCTATATCAAATTAAATAGAGAGGTGCTTGAAAAAAAAATCTCACTTAAATTAGGTTCAAAAGAAGGTTGTCACTTTCCCTGTACCTATTCAATATAGTACTTGAAGTTGTAGCTAAAGCAATAGGACAACAAACGGAGATCAAGAGAATACAAACTGTCAAGAAGAAGAAGGTATCACTATTTGCAGATGATATCATAATATACATAAGTGACCACAAAAAATTCTACCAGAGAACTTCTACAGCTGATAAACAACTTCAACAAAGTGGCTGGATATAAAATTAACTAAAGCGAATCAGTTGCCTTCCTTTATACAGATGATAAAGGGCTGAGAAACAAATAGGCAATTTCTGTCCCATGGCTACCTTGACACAATAATCAAGCTTGCCTAGAGGTAAAGATGGTTAATTTCGTCTTTGAACCAAGAATGGAGTCTTGTCAGTTGCAGAAAAGTCTCTAGTCAAGTATTAACATTAAATTCACATTCTGTGAATTTCTGATATTTTTGAAGAATGCATAAATAAAATAGCTTGAACTGTTAAACCTTGGATACAGTTAGATATTTATAACTGAATATTGAAAATATCTTCTTATAATTAGATCAAAAGCTAATATAACCATGAGTTTGCTATCTGGCCCTTAACTTGTGTTGCTTAATTATCTGAAAATATTTTGTATTTGGAGTTATTTAAAAAGACTGCATTTAAGCTTTGTATTCTTCAAGAATTGCATAGGCATGGTGCCTATCTAAGAATAACAATATTAATATCAAAATTTGTATCAATATAAGAAAGTCATACCAAAGAAAATATTAAACTTGTATCAAAATAAATTCTGTACCAATGTAAGAAATTATAACAACTTTGTATTGTAAATATTTCTACCAACTAAAATTATGGCCACAAAATGCTTTGTTTGGAGATCAATTTAGAAATCTACACAACCTAATTCCTCCCTGTTCAAATTTATGACCATATCCAGATTATCCCTTAAGATGACAAGTTCTCTATAATTTGTAATAAATAAATAAATAAATAAATAAATAAATAAATAAGAATAAGAATACGAATACGAATACGAATAAGAATAAGAATTACCAGACCCTCCAAACCCAGGGAAATGGGTTGACAACTCATTAACATTTTCCTGGTAAATATGGGCAAGAAAAACTTCTTTAAAGGGTTGGAGAGTAGGAGGAAAGTTAGAAAATATGTTTAGACCGAAGAAAGCTAGCTTTAGCATGAATTTTCCTGTCTCTGTATGCTTAGAAGGCTCAAGACTTGATGGAAGTTCTGACTAAATTTATCTGAATGTTTGAATGAAACAGGATGAGCTGGAACCAGTGGCAAACCCTGAAGTAGTTTTGGTGAGCTACCAGAAGCAGGTGTCCAAGCAATTCAGTTTAGCTGAGATTCATTCTAAGAATGAATCTCACCAAAGCTGTACATTTTGTCATATATAAATCCCATAATCAAAATTCTAATACCATTAAAGTATTCCTATGGATTGTGCAGGGTACATAGATCAGTCAATGATGAAATTCTGCTTTTTGTTTGAGCATGTGAGAGACAACTGTTTTTTTATGAGTTAATTTTATTGATAGCCAATTAAAATATGACTTAATTCATGGCATGTGAAGGATGGCACAAAGAATCTTCATGTATCCAGTTTTGAAATTTTCTTGATTTTTAGAGTTATTCCCCTGTCATAACTGATCCATATCACTATAGAAGGGGTCCAGAGCCTATTCTCCTTTCCTGTCAACACAAATGAATAACCATTCTCCCAAAACATCATGTTCTTAGTCCATTAACCAGAAATCATTAAACTTTTAGCTTGATATCTCTCACAAAGGAATTTAATGATAACTAAAATGCAGGTTATTTTCACTATTGCTCAGTAATACAGGTTGATTTCGGGGATGGTGGTCCCCTCAGAAGTTCTTTTATTGTTTAGAACATTTTTTGATATCCTGGACTTTTTATTATTTCAAATGAATTTTCAAAATGTTTTTTCTAACTCTATGAATAATTGAGTTGGAATTTTGATGGGCATTGAATTGAAGCTGTAGATTGCTTTCATCAAGATTATCATTTTTTACTATATTAATCCTATTAATCCTTGAGCATGGGAGATCTTTCCATCTTTTGAGATCTTCTTCAATTTCTTTCTTCAGGGACTTAAGTTCTTGTCCTACAGATATTTCTTATTCTTGTCATACAAACATTTCACTTGCTTGGTTACAGTCATACTAAGGCATTTTCATTTATTTGTGAGCATTGTGAAAGGAGTTTTTCCCTAATTTCCTTTTCAACTTGTTTATCCTTTGAGTAGAAGAAGGCAATAATTTGTTTGAGTTAATTTTATACCATGCCACTTTGCTGAAGTTGTTTACCAGGTTTATGAGTTCTCTGTTGGAATTTTTGTAGTCACTTAAGTGTGTTATTGGAACAGAGCCAGGAAGGTAGATCAATGGAACAGAATTGAAGGCCCACAAATGAACCCACAAACCTATGGTTACTTGATCTTTGAAAAAGGAGCTAATACTATCCAGTGGGAAAAAGATAGCATTTTCAACAAATGGTGCTTGTTCAATTGGAGAGCAGCATGCAGAAGAATGCAAATCAAACCATTCTTATATCCTTGTACCAAGCTCAAGTCCAAGTGAATCAAGAACCTACACATAAATCCAGATATACTGAAACTAATAGAAGAGAAAATGGGGAAGAGTCTTGAACACATGGGCACAGGGAAAAATTTCCTGAATACAAATGGCTTATGCCCTAAGATCGACAATCAACAAATGGGACCTCATAAATTTGCAAAGCCTTTGTCTAAAAGTAAAAGGACACTGTCAATAGGACGAAAGGACAACTAAGAGATTGGGAAAAGACCTTTACCAACCTTATATCTGATAAATGGCTAATATCTAATATATATAAAGAACTCTAGAAGGTAGACTCCGGAGAAACAAATAACCCTATGAAAAAATGGGGAAGAGAGCTAAACAAAGAATTATCAACTGAGAAATACTGAATGGCTGACAAACATCTCCTGGTAGGGACCCTGGAAAAGTAGTGAGTCAAGTATTCAGGTGACTTCTTGAAAACCATTCCCCTAATGAATAAATATAAAAATCACTGGGCAAGTAGGTGGGACTTTTAAGTTGAACAGAGGAAGAGAGGGGGAGGTAAAAGAGAGGTTCTTTTTGGAACAGGGACTGCATAAGCGCAAGAAGTAGCTGCTAGATTTCTCTGGTATCATGGTGGATTTGTAAGGACTCGCCAGCAGAGGAATAAGATTTTATTATAGCTTACAAGAATAGGTTTTAGTTCTTGTACCCAGACAATAGGTTTCCATTGTTTCTGAGAAAAAAAAGAAAGTAAAAGAAAGAAACAACAAAAACAAAAGTAAAATTAACAAAAAAAGAAAGAAATAAAGAAATAAAGAAATAAAGAAATAAAGAAATAAAGAAAGAAAGAAAGAAAGAAAGAAAGGAAAGGAAAGAAACCCTAAACGTTCAACATCTTTAGTAATCAGGGAAATGCAAACCAAAACAACCCTGAGATTCCACCTCACACCAATCAGAATGGCTAAAATCAAAATTCAGGTGAGAGCAGATGCTGGTGAGGATGTGGAGAAAGAAGAACACTCCTCCATTGTTGGTGGGATTATAAGCTGGTACAACCACTGTGGAAATCAGTCTGATGGTTCCTCAGAAAATTGGACATTGTACTACCTTAGGACCCAGCTATCCTATTCCTGGATATATACTTAAATGATGTTCCAACATATAACAAGGACACATGCTTCACTATGCTTATAGCAACCTTATTTATAATAGCCAGAAGCTGGAAAGAAGACAAATGTCCTTCAACAGAGGAATCAATACAGAAAATGTGCTACATTTTCACAATGGAGTACTACTCACCTATTTAAAACAATGACTTTATGAAATTCTTAGGTAAATGGATGGAATTAGAAAATAACATCCAGTGTGAGGTAACCCAGTCACAAAAGAACACATGTAGCATGCACTCACTGATAAGTGAATATTAGCCCAAAAGCCAAATACCAAACATAGAATTCTTAGACAATGTGAATGAAGGTCAAGCAGAAGGAAAACCAAAGTGTGGATACTTCAGTCATTCTTAGAAGAAGGAACAAAATACTCAAGGGAAGAAAAATGAAAACAAAGTGTGGAGCAGAGACTGAAAGATAGGCGATCTAGACACTGCCCCAAATGGGGATCCATCCCATATACAGACACTGAATCCAGACACTCTTGTGGATGCCAAGAAGTGCTTGCTGGGGACCAACAGGGTTAGGTTTTTTCTTATTAACATACGTAATGTCATTTTGTTTCAGAGTTCCGCTTAGAGTGATTGTAGGCCTAAATTTCTACTTCTGAGAAGTAATTGAAAGCTTCTCAGAGATGAAGTATCCCCATTGGGATTGAGCAGTTAAGCAGTAGAGATATTTGACCAGGTGTCCCTATTGTGGTTGAGCAGTTAAGCAGTAAGATAGTACATCCTATCTGTGTAAGGAATTGTCAGGAGCCAAACCCATGAAATTACCCGATGATCTGCGAAACACAATCAGTTAAGGTGCAAGGTTAGATAGGACAGGGTGTCTGCAGTCTTGGGTCCCAAGAATTGAAAACACATCTGTTACTTCCTGAAAACTGGTTATGGTAGTGGGTTGGCCTTGGGCCATATGTAACCTTCCCACCTGCCTGTCTTTTTAAGCTGCTATCCTGAAATAAACTTTGAGAGCTTGATCAGAATGCAAGTCTTGCTGTCCTTCCTTGCTGTCTCTTGTCCCCCATCTGTCCCCTCCTTAGGTCCACATTGATGATCCCACGGGCTGGGGCAGCTATCTACTGAAAGGTTCTGACAGAGCCTGACATATACAGAGGTGAGTGCTGGCAAGCAACCTTTGGACTGAGCATGGGGATCTAAATGGAGGAGTTAGAGAAAGGACTGAAGGAGCTGAAGGGGTTTGCAACCCATCAGAAGGACAACAATATCAACCAGACAGACTCCACCCCCCCAGAGCTCCAGAGACTCAACCACCAACCAAAGAGTACACATGGAGGAACACACAGCTCCAGCCACATATGTAGCAGAGGATGGCCTTGTCGAACATCAATGGAAGGAGAGTCCTTTGGTCCTGGGAAGGTTAGATGATCCACTGTAGGGAAATGCCAGGCCAGGGAAACAGGAGTTGATATGAGGGTGGGGGAGCATCCTCATATAAGCAATGGGTGACAGGATGGAGTAGGGATTTTACTTAAGGGAAATCCAAAAAGGATATAAAGTTTTAAATGTAAATAAATAAAATATCCCATAAAAATAAACAAAGAAAGAAAGAAAGAAAAGAAGAAAAAAACAAAGAAATAAAACAGAAAAAATATACAACTACCAAATTCAAAATCACTGTCATTTTGATAATTGAAACAATTCAAAATAAATAAATCAATCTACAAAAATATCTCTTTAGGTAGTGCTTCTACTGTCCCCTGCCCTGCCATTTATGAAATCAAGGGTGAAATTATTTATTAAATATCTGTCTACTTACTGTATAACCTATTTCAAGTCTTTATCTTTATATAATCTTAAGGCCTTAACTTCTACTGTCTAAGATGGGCTAGACACACTATCCCCTGCCTGTGATATAATAATTTTAAGATCGAATGCCCCAATACTTTTATGTCTCTGTAAATAATTTTCATTTTATTCCCTTCTGCGTACTGTATAAGCCTATTCTTAGGCTTTTAATCTGTCATACCAGGCTATATGATGCCAGAATTTCCATGAAGACTAAAATCAAAGAATTTTAGTGCTATCTTCACATAGATATTTTCAATTTTGTTTTAAAGCATCTTACTCATTCATTTTAGTCTATCTCCATGCCTTTGTTTCCTATATTGAGATCAAAGTCATGGATTTAATTTTTCTGTGTATCCTTAAAAACACAGAAACAATTGCCATTATACTCCCTTCTATTTTAAAAAACAATTAAATCAAATTTTAGAAATCTATTCTTTGATTATCTTCTTGTAGGAAGCAGGCAGCTTTTATTGTATAGTTCTCTCCCTCAGAGTTGCCATCTTGTCTCTTTTCACAGCAGAGTATCCCAGAATATGTGAGCTGAGGCTCTCCCTGTGTTCCTTTCTTCAAATTTACTGCATGCTGGAGCCAGCATGTGGCCCACTCTGTTTAATTTGCTAAGAAATCATTTTCCCTTTCTTTCTAGACTTGTAGCACTGTGAGTCCTTCATCAGAGAATGCATAAATTAATAGTGGATTCTCACATTTTATCTTGCATACCATCTGTTTTGTGTAGCTTTTGCTACCCCTCCCTGTGTTTCTGGAAGGTCACAGGCTCACACTTGCCCAGGATGATCTCAGGTATGCAGATAAAAAAGTATATATACAAGCCAGTTATTCTCAAAGTGCCTTGGCTAACAATGACAGAACATGCCTAATTCTCACCCTCCTATCACAGGCCCAGTAATAGAAGTGGCCAGAGTCCACTTTCATGAGTTTGTACATCTCTGATGGATATATCTCCTTTCAAAGAAGTTGGAAATAAACCTTTTCCTGAGTCTCTCATACCTGCAGAACCTGGAGGTCCCACCTTTTCTAACCAGTCATTGGCCTACATCTTTATTCATAGATCAAGAACCAATTGGGGAACTGGACCTTAGCATCAATACTGCTCATACAGTTATGTAGAAAAATGAAAATAGATCCATATTTGTCATCTTGTAACAAGCTCAAGTCCAAGTGAGTTTATGACCTCAACATAAAAACAGGTACACTGAATCTAATAGAAGAGAACGTAAGAAAAAGCCTCCAACTCATTTACATAGGGACAAATTTCCTAAACAGAACTCTAGTGGCTCAGGCACTAAGATCAAAATTGATAAATGATACCTCACAGAACTGGAAAGCTTCTGTAAGGCAAAGGACAAAATCAATAGGACAAATTGGTAACCTACAGATTGGAAGAATTCCTCACTAACCTTAAATTTGATAGAGGGCTAATATCCAAAATATATAAAGAACACAAGAAGCTAACCAACAAAAATAATAAAATAAAAAGTAAAAATTAAAAAAATTAAAAATAAAAAAGGGGTATAGAACTAAATAGAGAATTCACAACAGTGGAATCTCAAGTGTCTGAGAATACATAAAGAAATGTTCAGACTTTTTAGTGACCAGGGAAATGCAAATCAAAATGACCCTGAGATTCCACCTCACACCAAACAGAATTGCTAAGATCAAAAACTTAGGTGACAGCTTCTGTTGGCAAGGATGTGAAGAAAGAGGAACACTCTGCCAGTGCTGGTGGCACCATCACTCTGGAATTAAATCTGGAGATTTCTCAGAAAATTGGAAATCTATCTACCTGAAGACCCAGCTATAACACTCTTGGGCATATACTAAAAAGATGACCCACCATACCACAGGGGCACTACACTCATAATGGCCTTATTTGTGATTTCCAGAAGCTGGAAACAACTGAGATGCCTCTCAACAAAGGAATGGATACATAAAAGGCAGTTGATTTAAACAGTAAAATATCATACAGCTATTAAGAAGGACATCATATGTTTTGCAGGAAAATGGATGGAAATAGATACTATTATCCTGAGTGTGGTAACACAGATCCAAAAGAATATGCATGGTCTGTACCCACTAATAAGTAGATATTAGCCAAAGTAATACACAATATCTACGATAAAACCTACAGAACTCAAGATGGTTAACAAGCAGAAGGGCCTAAGTGAGGATGATTTAATCCTACTTGGAAGGGGAAGAAAGCAATCATGGTAGGCAGATGGAAGGAAGGACCTGTGTGGGAGAGAGGGGAGGGCAAGTGGAAAGGGATAACATGATCAGGTATGGGGGGCAGTTGAGAAGCTCTGAGGGCCTGCAGAATGAATAGAAATATGCAACCTTGGGGGATGGTTTGAGGTAGGGAGATGCTCTAGAAACTGCTTGGGAGGTAAGAGACTCTAGAGACTCAAAGGGAGGGACTTAAGAAGAAATGCTGAAGACTACGAAGAGGGAACTTGTAATGTCCACCTCCAGTAGAAAGACAGGGCATCAAGTGGAGGGATAAGGTTTCTCTCCTACAGTTAAAAGCTCTGAACCAGAGTTGTTCCTGTCTAAAAGAACTGCAAGGATTAAAATAGAGAAGAGACTAAAGAAAAGGTATTCCAGTAACTCATCCAACTTGAGATCCATCTCAAGGAAAAACTCCAACACCTGACACTATTACTGATTCTCTGATATTCTTACAGACAGGAGCCTAGCATGGCTGTCCTCCAATAGGCCCAACAAGCAGCTGAGAAAGACACAGATACCTACAAGCAACCAATGGACTGAAGCCTAGCAGACTCAAGTAACCTGGACCCATAAGATATCTCAAGCACTGAACCACCAACCAGGCAACATACACAAGCTGGTCAAAGGACCCCAACACATATACAGCAGATGACTGCCTGGTGTGGTCTCAGTGGGAGAAGTCAAGCCTAAATCTCTATAGACTTGAGGCCCCAGGGAATGGGGATGCTTGGTGAGAGGGGGTGTGGGGGTGTGAACATCCCCTTGGAGAGAGGGGAAAGGATGACTGGGATGAAGAAATGCTGGAGGGCAGACTGGAAGGGGTATAATAACTGGATTATAATAAAAGTAAAAATTAATAAAACAACAGAAACCATAAAGAACTTTAAAGACATATAGATTACAGTAAAAGAAAATTAATGAAAAATTCCACGATACATTTCATAGAAATTATGAAAACGATAACAAAGAAAAGAAAATATTAACTCACCAACCTTTGAACGTCACACATGTCTGACATTGAACTTTACATAAATTATTTTTTCACTTATAAAGTTAAACTAGAATGACAGTCTGCATAAAATAAATGTTGCGTATAATTTCAGATTTTCTAAAATGTAAAAAAATAAAACCTTATACTGTCACATCTTCAAACCTGATGAGAACTTTTACCTTTCTGTTGCAATTGCCAATCAATCTCTTGTCTAAACTACCTGGTGGTGGCATGAACACATTCTTTGCTCCCTCTGGGTTCCCATATCAAAGACAAACACACACACACACACACACACACACACACACACACACACAGAGAGAGAGAGAGAGAGAGACAGAGAGAGAGAGAGAGAGGCTTATAATATGCCTTAAAGTAGCTGGGTCACTCCCAAACCTCCACCTGGTTACTACCTCTGTTGGCATTAGGACCTCCAAAACCAGTGATATCACACATAGGCGACAGTGCAACATGAACACCTTTGCCAAAAAAGCAGTCACCATATTCCCAGAATCAACTCGTCCCACCTCACACTTTTACCTGTGGCTACATTACTATTCACATATAAATGGAAGACCCCTCTGATCTTTCTCTTTCCCCTTCTCTTTTTGCCACCACCTTGCCCCCCTCTCTTTCAATAAACCCCACATGGAACTGCTTGATCTGGTCTGGTCTTTCTGGAGTCACACAACCATCGCAACATTGGTGCCGAAACATGAGGATTGCTACACAGTTTGCTGTGGATTCCAGGTGGCAGTTGCCACCTGGAATGATCGTGAAACAACCACTGCCATAGGAGGATCTTCGCCACATGGACTGCTGCCTCCACCATCATCACTGGCAGCCACTGTTACAACATGTGGATTCTGTTTGCTGGCACCCATCATCATCCACCACATGGATTTCCACTGCTGCCACAGACCATCCCTGTTACTGCAAAATTCACAGACTTCTATCACATGAGCTGTGCTACCTCAGTACACCATGTGGAACTAGCATCTAGTCACATTGACCACATGGTATCACACTTCCTATATCTGACAGGAGAAATCCACAAACACACACTGGCATATTGATTGGTATGGAGTATCTCCAATCTGCAGGAGGGACCCTGAATGCCCAGATTGCACCTAGCCAGCCTTTTCTGGGATGAGGGGTTGACGTTTCAATTCCCTGGTCGTTGGCTCCTGGCTGACCTACATGTTACCTCCCTTCTAAAAGCAGTTCATAAAGCTACTGCAGCAGGTTTAAATTCCTAGTACTAAGTTGAATTGCTTTCTTTCTTTCTTTCTTTCTAATTTTTGATACTTTATTTACATTTCAAATGTCTCCCCTTTGGAAACCCCGTATTCCATCCCCCTTCCCTGTGACTCTAGGAGGGTACTCCCTCACTCACTCCTGTCTTCCCTCCTTGGCATTCCCCTATACTGGGGCATCTAACACTCTCAGACCCAAGGGACTCTCTCCAACTGATGGCCAACAAGTTGAATTGCTTTCTGACAATTTCCAGGAAATTGCTTGCCAAAGCCCCTAGAAATTCAAGTGACAACCTGAATTTCTAGCTTGGCTTTGACCCGTTGCTGAACTTTTCTCAGAACACCAGTATGAATAGTTCAGTAACATTATCAACAACCAGAAGGCGCTAAATAATCTTCAAATATAACCGCCGGCACTTCACTGGGATGTTTCCTAGAAAACCTCAAATCTCTTAAATTAATGCCCAATTTAGGGCCCTCAAAATTGATACACCTCTGCAATAAGGTATGGGTTCAATACCCTTTAGATAATAGTTCTAATTGACCAGCTAATGCCACGTTATATGTGATCATTTTTAAGAGATCTCCATATATACTGCCAGCAATCAGATAAATGGAAAAAAGTCTCATATGTCCTAGCATTCATCTATCTTCATTCTCACCCTTCCATGTGCTGTACTTGGTCTCCTTTCCCTGAACTGGGAATAATCCATGGAAACGAGTCCCTGCCAGTCCCAGTTGTAGGTATGGTAACTGCCATGCAGAGGCAGGTGGATTTCTGAGTGAGAGGCCAACCTGGTCTACATAGTAAATTCCAGGACAGCCAGGGCTACACAGAGAAATCCTGTCTTGGAAAAAAAGAGAGAGAAAGAGAGAGAGAAAGAGAACAGTTCAGATTGTGCCACTCTTAGTCACTATGGAAATTGCCATAGGCATTGGAACTGGAGTTGCTTTGATAACAACTTCCATGACCCAATATGATATATTCGCTTCCCAGTTTAAAATCAATCTTCAAGAAATGACTGAAACTGTGCTTTCTATCCAGAAATATATTGATCCTTTGGCAGTTGTGGTGCTTCAAAACCAAAGGGTGCTAGTTATTCTGACAGCTCAAGAAGGTGGTCTTTGCTTGTTCCTTCAAGAAGAATGATGCTAAGAGACTGAGTAAAAGCTGATAGGTAAGAGCCTGCCTGCTTCCACCTGTGGCCAGAAACCCTGCCTGGGCCAACAGGCCTCTCCATACACAAGTAGCTCAGGGAGAAAGCTACCCACCCAATTGTGCTGAGGAGCCAGCAACAGGAGGACTCCAGACGCAGTGTCTGAAGAACAGCTGGAAGAGAGAAGTGCTTTCCCAGGAATATTGATATCTGAGCTTGAAGGAAAGACAAGCCACAGTCAGAGAGAGAAAGACCAGCTAACTCCAGAGATAACCAGATAGAGAAAGACAAGGGCAAGAACACAAGAAACAGAAATCAAGACAACTTGGCTTCAGCTGAACTGAGCTCTCCCACCACAGCCAGGCCTGGATACCCCAACACACCAGAAAAGGAAGACTCAGTCTTAAAATCACTTATCAAGAGGATGATAGAAGATTTTAAGAAGGAAATACATAACTCCTTTAAAGAAATACAAGAAAACACAGGTAAACAACTGGAAGCCCATAAAGAGGACACACCAAAATCCCTTGAAGAATTAAAGGAAAACACAATCAAGCAGGCAGAAATACAGGAAAACACAATCAAACAAATGACCAAAACAATTCAGGAATTAAAATCAGAAATAGAAACAATAAAGAAATCACAAAGGGAGACAACCCTGGAATTAGAGATCATAGGAAAGAAATCAGGAGTCATAGATGCAAACATCAGCAACAGAATACAAGAGATTGAAGAAAGAATCTCAGGTGTGGAAAATACCATAGAAAACATTGACACAACAGTCAAAGAAAACACAATATGCAAAAAGCTCCTAAACCAAAACATCCAAAATATCTGGGATGCAATGAGAAGACAGAACCTGAGGATAAGAGGTAAAGGAGAGTGAAGACTCCCAACTTAAAGGACCAGTAAATATCTTCGACAAAATTATAGAAGAAAACTTCCCTAACCTAAAGAAAGAGATGAACATAAATATACAGGAAGCCTACAGAACTCCAAATAGACTGGACCAGAAAAGAAATTCCTCCCGTCACATTATAGTCAAAACACCAAATACACAAAACAAGGAAAGAATATAAAAAGCAGTAAGGGAAAAGGGGCAAGTAACATATAAAGGCAGACCTATCAGAATTACACCAGACTTCTCACCAGAGACTATGAAAGCTAGAAGATCCGGGGCAGATCTCATACAGACTCTAAAAGAACACAAATGCCAGCCCAGGCTGCTATACCCAGCAAAACTCTCAATAATCATGGAGGGTGAAACCAAAATATTCTACGACAATTCCAAATTTGCACAGTGTGTTTCCACAAACCCAGCCCTACAAAGAATAATACATGGGAAATGCCAACTCAAAGAGGGAAACTACACTTAAGAAAAAGAAAGTAATCTTTCAACAAACTCAAAAGAAGATAGCCACACAAACAATATAAACAACATCAAAAATAACAGGAAATAACAATCACTATTCTTTAATATCTCTTAACGTCAATGGTCTGAACTCCCCAATAAAAGACATATACTGACAGACTGGATCCATAAACAGGACCCAGCATTTTGCTGCATCCAGGAAACATACCTCTGTATTAAAGACAAACACTACCTCAGAGTAAAGAGCTGGAAAACAATATTCCAGCCAAATGGCCCCAAGAAACAGGCTGGAGTAACCATTCTAATATCAGCTAAAATTGACTTTCAACCAAACATCATCAAAAAAGATAAGGGAGGACACTTCATACTCATCAAAGAAAAATTTACTAGGAAGAACACTCAATTCTGAATATAAATGCCCCAAATGCAAGAGCTCTAAAATTCATAAAAGAAACTTTATTAAAGCTCAAAGCACACATTGCACCTCACACAATAATAGTGGGAGACTTCAGCAGCCCACTATCAACAATGGACAGATCTTGAAAACAAAAACTAAAGAGAGACATAGTGAAACTAACCTCAGAGTAAAGGGCTGGAAAACAATTTTCCATGCAAATGGTCCCAAGAAACAGGCTGGAGTAGCCATTCTAATATCGGATAAAATTGACTTTCAACCAAAATTCATCAAAAAGGCTTAGGAAGGACACTTCTTACTCATCAAAGGAAAAATCTACCAAGAAGAACTCTCAATTCTGAACATTTATGCCCTGAATGCAAGAGCTCCCACTTTTCATAAAAAAACAAACAAACAAACAAACAACAAAAACTCTACTAAAGCTCAAAGCGCACATTGAACCTCACACAATAATAGACTGGGAGACTTCAACACCCCACTATCAACAATGGGTAGATCTTACAAACATAAACTAAACAGAGACATGGTGAAACTAACAGATGCTATGAACCAAATGGGTTTAACAGATATCTATAGAATATTTCATCCTGCATCAAAAGAATATAACTTCTTCTCAGCACCTCATGGTATCGTCTCCAAAACTGATCATATAATTGGTCACAAAACTAACCTCAACAGATATAAGATGATTGAAATAATCCCATGCCTCCTATCAGATCACTACGGATTAAGGTTGGTCTTCAATGGCAACAACAACAACAGAAAGCTCACATACACATGGAAGCTGAACAATGCACTGCTTAATGATAAGTTGGTCAAGGAAGCAATAAAGAAGGAAATTAAAGACTTCCTAGAATTCAATGAAAATGAAAATACAACTTACTCAAACCTATGGGACACAATGAAAGCAGTGTTAAGAGGAAAACTCATAGCTCTGAATGCCTCCAAAAAGAAACTGGAGAAAGCATACACTAACTGCTTAACAGCACATCTGAAAGTTCTAGAACAGAAAGAATCTAATGCTCCCAAGAGGATTAGAAGGCCAGAAATAATCAAATTAAAGGCTGAAATCAACCAAATGGAAACTAAAAGAACTATACAAAGAATCAACAAAACTGAGAGCCGGTTCTTTGAGAAAATCAACAAGATAGATAAACCCTTAGCCAGAATAACCAGAGGGCACAGAGACAGTATCCAAATTAACAAAATTAGAAATGAAAATGGAGATATAACAACAGACTCTAAGGAAATTAAAAAAATCATCAGATCCTACTACAAAAGCCTATATGCAACAAAATTGGAAAATCTGAAGGAAATGGACAAGTTTCTAGACAGTTACAAAGTTAAATCAGGATCAGATAAACCGTGTAAACAGTCCCATAACCCCTAAAGAAATAGAAGCAGTCATTAAAACTCTCCCAATCAAAAAATAAGACCAGGAACAGATGGGTACAGTGCAGAATTCTATCAAACCTTCAAGGAAGACCTAATACCAATACTCTTCAAGCTATTCCATAAAATAGAAACGGAAGGAACACTACACAATTCATTCTATGAGGCCACAGTTACACTGATACCAAATCCCCACAAAGACCCAACAATAAAAGAAAACTTCAGACCAATTTCCATATGAATATCAACGTAAAAATACTCAATAAAATTCTTGCAAACCGAATCCAACAACACCTCAACACGATCATTCACCATGATGAAGTAGGTTTCATCCCAGGGATGCAAGGATGGTTCAATACCCAGAAATCCATTAATGTAATCCACTACATAAACAAACTCAAAGAAAAAAACCACATGGTCATCTCGTTAGATGCTGAAAAAGCATTTGAAAAATTCAACATCCCTTCATGATAGAAGTCTTGGAAAGATCAGGAATTCAGGGAGCATACCTAAACTTACTAAAAGCAATATACAGCAAACCAGTGGCCAACATAAAACTAAATGGAGAGAAACTCGAAGCAATTCCACTAAAATCTGGGACTAGACAAGGCTGTCCTCTCTCTCCCTATCTAATCAACATAGTACTTGAAGTTCTAGCTAGAGCTATCAGGCAACAAAAGGAGGTCAAAGGGATACAAGGTAGAAAGGAAGAAATCAAAATATCACTATTTGCAGATGATATGACTGTATACTTAAGTGACTGGAAAAACTCCACCAGAGATCTGCTACAGCTGATAAATAAATTCAGCAAAGTGGCTGGGTACAAAATTAACTCAAGCAAATCAGTAGCCTTCCTATACTCGAAGGATAAACAGGCTTAGAAAGAAATTAGGAAAATGACACCCTTTACAATAGACACAAACAATAAAAAATATCTTGGTGTGACTCTAACCAAACAAGTGAAAGATCTGTATGACAAGAACTTCAAGTCTCTGAAGAGAAAAATCGAAGAAGACTTCAGAAGATGGAAAGATCTCCCATGCTCACAGATTGGCAGGATTAACATAGTTAAAATGGCCATCCTGCCGAAAGCAATATACAGATTCAATGCTATCCCCATCAAAATCCCAACTCAATTCTTTGTAGACCTAGAAAGAGCAATTCTCAAATTTATATGGAATAACAAAAAACCCAGGATAACAAAATCTATCCTCAACAATAAAAGGTCTTTTGGGGGAATCAGCCTCTCTGACCTCAAGCTGTACTACAGAGCAGTAGTGATAAAAAATGCATGGTATTGTTACAGTGACAGGCAGGTAGATCAATGGAATAGAATCGAAGACCCAGAAATGAATCCACACACATATGGTCACTTGATCTGCAACAAAGGAGCTAAAACCATACACTGGAAAAAAGACACCATCTTCAACAAATGGTGCTGGATCAACTGGCGGTCTACATGTAGAAGATTGCGAATTGATCCATTCCTATCTACATGCACAAAGCTCAAGTCCAAGTGGATCAGGGATCATCACATAAAACCAGATACACTTAAACTAATAGAAGAGAAAGTGGGGAAGAGTCTCGAACACTTGGGCACAGGAGAAATGTTCTTGAACAGAACACCAATGGCTTAAGGTCAAGAATTGATAGATGGGACCTCATAAAATTACAAAGCTTCTGTAAGGCAAAGGACACTGTAATTAGGGCAAAACAACAACCTTCAGATTGGGAAAAGATCTTTACCAATCCTACATCTGATAGAGGGCTGATATCCAATGTATACAAAGAACTCAAGAAGCTAGACTCCAGAGATCCAAATAACTCTATCAAAAAATGGGTAAGTGAGCTAAACAGAGAATTCTCAACTGAGGAAACTCGAAAGGCCAAGAAGCACCTAAACAAATGTTCAACATCCTTAGTCATCAGGGAAATACAAATCAAAACAACCCTGAGATTCTACCTCACACCAGTCAGAATGGCTAAGATCAAAAACTCAGGTGACAGCAGATGTTGGCAAGGATGTCGAGAAAGAGGTACACTCCTCCATTGCTGGTGGGAATGCAAGTTGATACAACCTCTCTGGAAATCAGTTTGTTGAACCCTCAGCAAATTGGACATAATACTACCTGAGGACCCAGCTATTCCACTCCTGGGGATACCCAGAAGATGCTCCAACATGTAATAAAAACACATGTTCCACTATGTTCATAGCAGCCACATTTATAATAGCAAGAAGCTGGAAACAACCCAGATGTCCCTCCACAGACGAATGCATACAGAAAATGTGGTACATTTACACAATGGAATACTACTCAGCTATTAAAAACAATCACTACATGAAATTCGTAGACAAATGGATGGATCTTGAAAACATCATTCTGAGCCAGGTAATGCAATCACAAAGAACGATCATGGTATGTACTCACTGTTAAGTGGTTATTAGCCTAAAAGTTTGAAATACCCAAGAGTCACTTCGCAGGAACTGTAGTACTGAGTGCGAGGTCCAAGATGGAGTGCTTGGAGAAAGGACTGAAGGAGCTGAGGGAGTGTGCAGCCCCAGGGAGGTAACAACAGTGGCAACTAGCCTGACCCCCCCCCCCGATACTTCTGGAGACTGATCCACCAACTAAAGAATACACATGGAGGGACCCATAGTGCTGGAAACAAAAACTGTAGAGGAGGGTCTTTTTACCCGTCAGGGGGAGGAGAGTCCCTTGTGCCTGAGTGTGTTATATACCCCAGTATAGGAGAATGTCAAGGAGGGAAGACGAGAGTGGGTGGGGGCTAGGGGGTGGGTTGGAGAATATCCCCATAGTGGGATGGGGAGGGCGTAGGGAATGGGGAGGTTCCAAAGGGAAGATCTGGAAAGGGGGAAATATTTGAAATATAAATAAAATATGAAAATAAATAAATAAATAAGAAGAATGTTGCTTCTATGTCGACAAATCTGGGATAATGAGAAATAAAATCCAGGAACTATAATCAAACATATAGAATTTCAGCAAATGTGAGACCTCCAGTTTTGGGATTTTGGAAAATCTTATATGGAAGTGTATCCTCCTTTTCATAACACCCTTTCTAGTCATTCTACAAGTGTTACTATTCGTTCCCTATCTCATTAATCTTATTTCTACATTACTTCAATGACAAATACAAAAAAAAAAAAGTCTAACCAAACTATTAATCAGTTCCTGTTACAGAATTACCAGCGACTGCCCATAGAAAAGTCACTGTCCACAGGGGAACCTGCTGCAAACTTTTACCAAGTGGACTCTGATGGTGAAAGTCAGCTACACCCCAAAATTGACAAGGCCCCTACACAGCAGGAAGCAGCTTACAATACAAGATGCCCTGATTCCCTTTTCACCATCTGCTCCCCCCCCCCTTTTTTCCTTTTATAATAATAAGAAGGGAGGTATTTTGGCATCATGACCTCCGAAACCAGTGACAGCACAACTTGCACACCTGTTGCCAAGGAAACAGCCATCATATTACCAGAATCCAGTTTGCCCACCTCCTACCTCTATCTGTAGCTATGTAACTATACATATGGAAATGGAAGAGCCCTATGATCTCTCTCTTCCTTCTTCTCTTTTTGTTGACACCTTGCCTTCTTCTCTTTCACTAACCCCCACAGGAAACTGTTTGATCTGGTGTGGTCTTTCTTGAGACATGAGACCATCAAAACAACCACTCCTCTGATATTGCTGAGTTATTACTTACCAAAATTTACATTCCATCTTTGTTCCTGTAGATCTGGGGTGAGGGTAGTTGAGCCCCTTCCTCCCTGGCTCTTAAATGTTGGCAATCTCTCTTTCCTGCATTCTCAGGGATAGCTGCAATTCCTTCCATGGCATGGTAGCAATTCCTTCCCTGGCAAGGTAGCTACACTCCCCACTCTGCCCCTGTCCTTTGTCTGGGATCACTAAATGTTCCACATCTGACACCCTGCCCAGACATTCCCCTCAAGCAACTTTATTTACCATTCAAAAACCAAGTGGGACAGGGTCCCGCAGAATCATACATGTAAACATGTGGATTCCTGCGTAATTTTTACATGAGTAGCATTAGACCAAATCCATAAAATTTCCTCTATTTCATCCATTAAAAAGGCCTTTCATCTCAAATACACAATGAACAATTATCTAAACTGTAAAATATATACTAATAATGTCCAGTCCATCAATTTTGTCAATTTAGGTACATTACTCTAACATCTACCCTAATTTAAAGAGGTTAAATTTCTATACCTGAATTATGTTTTGATTTTAACATACATTACCATCTGGAAACTATACTTTCAAATCTAGATCATCTTAATTAATCTTAAGTTTGATTATGAGACTATATCTAGTCTTTAACCCTGTCAGAGATCTGAGAATGGAATAAATAGTACCTGAACATATAAGAAGCAGAAAAACATAACTTCCTCAACTAAAACAATTTACAGAGACAGCTGACTGCCTGGAGAGTCCCCTATTCCTCAAAACCTTTGTCTTCAGTCTTCATCCTTCTGGCCCAGAACCTTCTAACAAACCTTAAGTGAAGAAGGATTAGCTTACCCTGCCTTGTCAGGGCTAAGCTGTTGACTATCCCACATCTTGTATCATATCCTGGAATAGTATTTGTTGTTTTCTTTTTCTTTTCTTTTCTTTTTTTCTGCAGATGAATTAGGAATATTCTTGCCTTTATGAGAACAACTCTATATGGAAGTTATGATGCTCATTATCTTCTGTGAATTGTAAATGGGGGTACTGTCAGGAACATACAGGTTTCCTCTACATAAAAATCTATAAATTCTGAAATGATTTTAAATTCCATATTCCTTGGATTTCTGATGCTTTTGAAGAGTATCTATCTATACATAGTATATCTAAACTGTTAAACTTTGACTAATATTATCTATTTCTATTTGAATAATATTGAAAACAGTTATTATAATGAAATCAAAATCTAATATAACTAAAAGTTTAGTATGGGGCCCTTATCTTGTGTTACTTAATCATCCTAAACAGTTTGTAACAGCAGCTCATAAAAGGACTGGGTCTAAGACTTGTATTCTTAAATGAGTTGCATTGGCACAATGCATATCTAAGAGTAACAATATTAATTTCAAATTTTGTATCAAAATACAAAGATACCAATGAAAATCTTAAGCCTGTATCAATAGATAAATTCTGTATAAAGGTAAGACATTATTACTTCAGTTTTACATCAATTATAAAGATTTCTATCAATGTAGATTATAGCTATACAATGTTTTGTTTAAGAATACATTTAGTAATAAATCCATTTTTCCTAAATTTTTTTATTTTGTTTTGTTTTGGTTATCTTTGTTTTGTTTTGTTTTGTTTTTCAAGACAGGATTTCTCTGTGTAGCCCTCGCTGTCCTGGAATTCACTCTGTAGACCAGGCTGACCTCGAACTCAGAAATCCACCTGCCTCTGCCTCCAAAGTACTGGGATTAAAGATGTGTGCCACCACAGCCCAGCCTAATTTTTTAAAAAAAATAATTTATCCTCTGTTGTTCTCTCAAACCCCTTCCTTTAACCTAGGAAAGAAAAGATAGAGAAGAGGAAAGGAATGGTAGAAATCCCCATGTCTAAGCTCTCATTTGGTTTCCTCCCTGTTCAAAATTTTGAGTTTCCAAATTATCTCTTATAATTACCACCTATCTATAATTTATACAAGAACAATCAAAACTGAAGTACTATGGATGACAATTCTCCAAGTATTCTTCAAGCTGATTAGTGAATATATATTATGTATAATCTTACACACACACACACACACACACACACACACACACACACAATTTTAAAGGAAGAGGGGAGTGGTAGGAAAACTGAAAACAGCAGTTAGACTTTAAAAAGCTAACAATAGCATTTGTGATCCAGTCTCTGCATGCTTAGAAGTCTCAGGGCTTGACTGAAGTTCTGAAAGGATCCATCTGAAAGGTTGAATAAACCGAAGTCATCAGGAATCACCAGCTATTCCTGAAGCTCTTCTTGTAGCAAGTTCTAGAAATGTCAGAGGCAGGGAGCTGGAAGAGAAGGTTTTTTTTAGCATCCGAAAGCATGAATCTTGTCAAAGCTGCACATTCTACAATATATGAGTCATATGATCAAAATTGTAGTACTATTAAGATATTCATATGGATTGTGCAAGGTTTACAGATCAGTTAAGGATGAAGTTTTGCTTCTTATTTGAGCAGGTGAAAGACAACTAACTATACTTTTTATAAGTTAGTTTGCTCAATAACCAATTATAATAAATCTTCGCTCATGCCATGTGAAAGATGGCATGAAGAAACTTAAGGATTCTGTATCCATCAAGATTTATTTTTTAATTTTAGCTGAAGTTTTGGCTAGATTCAATTTTATGTCTAAGCTAGCTTTTGGGTTGTTTCCATGTGGAGGAATCAGCAAATAATGCTATTTGTCCAGTTTAATCTTCTTGAAATTTTCTTTTCTATCTATAGCAAAGATTTTCAGGGATTCTTTCCCTATCATATCTCATCCAAGTCACTTTGGAAGGTGTTCACAGCCTACTTTCCTATTAATACAAATACAGAGCCACTCTCCCAAAATAGTATGTCTTCGGTCTCACAACCCAAAATCATCAAAGGCATAGCTTGATTCAAATTAGCTGCTTCCTTTCTCTTTAGGGCCTGCTCTATTTTGACCTCTCCCATGGTGGATTTTTAATATAATAACCACCACATTTTGAAAATTAAAACAATTCAAGGCAATTAAAACAAGTTAAACAGTTATTATTACCCATTGAGACAGTGCTTTTTCACCCTCTTTTGCCTTGTCCTTACATGTGTTCAAGGCCTAAATTTCTATTATCTGTCTGAGATAAGGTTTTTCTCCCTACCTCCTGCCCTGCCCTACATGAGATCAAAGGAATTTATTTATTCATCTATGCATTAAATTTGCATATATATATATATATATATGTGTGTGTGTGTGTATGAGTGAGAGAGGGAGAGATTTCTCTTTATAAGAGGTAAATTAATATCTTATCTTAATTTCAATTACATTCCCTTCAAATTACTGTATAAGCCTATGTCTAGGCTATTAATTTCTCATACCAGGCTAAGGAATCCCAGAGTTTATGTAGACCCCACATTCAATGGTCCCAGCTGACTGCAATAACATAGACTTTTCAAATTTCCTTAAAACAATTATCTTTATTTCTCTTTTCTATCCTTAAAACAATTGAATACATTTTCATTTCCTTACACTTCTTTGGAGATTAACATCTCTGTATTTACATTTATTATATCATGTTTCTCTTTATATAATTTGAATTATATAACACCCTTGCCTATGTATTTAAGTTCAATTAAATATCCTTCTATATTTCTGTATGAGCTTATTCTCCCGCTCATCCTTCTATCCTTAAAAAAAAATTAAATTTTCATTTATATCCATCTTATTCAGCACTGCTCTCTTCAATCTGCTTTATCCCAGAAGGAGTTCTCAGCATCTACGGCATAAGCTTTCTGCAGCATCCCAGAACAGGAGAGTGTGTCTGGGTTTATCCTTTGCCTGGTGCCTATGTCCCGAGGTCAGCCTGTATGTGTCTTAGCCTTAAGACACAAACCCCAGAATCATGGTTACCAAAGTAGCTTGAACTTCTTTCTTAGTTCTGAACCTCTGCAGATTGGTGATGAGCCACATGGCTCAGCTCAGCTTGTCTGAGAAACCAATTCTCTCTGCCTCCTAATCTTAAATTGAAGGCATATGTGTTCCATTCAATAATCTCCAATTAATTTTTAAAAGTGAGTACAACCCTAACAACATTGGATGCCATCTATTGTAGTTGCTAATTTATCTCTTCTTTAATCTACCCAGAGGTGCTTGTGCATTCCCCACTACCTGTCCCAATGTTCTGTTTTTCCAAATGAAACACACACACATGCATCCTTACATTTTAATATGCCTTAAACTGCTCAATGGCTGAACCACTCCCAAACCTCCACGTGGCTAACACCTCCCCTCTGGTATTCCTGAGTTATTATTTACTAAAATTCATATTCCTTTGTTGTTGCTCTACACATGGTCTGAGAGGACCCCTGGGGTTGCTCTTCCCAGCTCTTCCAAGATGGCAGTTTTTCTGTCCTGCCTTCTCAGGCATGGCAGCTACTCCTGTTCCAGCATGATAGCTCTCTCTCTTTTCCCATCTCTCTCTCTCTCTCTCTCTCTCTCTCTCTCTCTCTCTCTCTCTCACACACACACACACACACACACACACAGGAATAATCCAGCTTGTGTCTCCCTCCCTGTTCAGCCAGTGGCCCCCAGTAACTTAATTTATCAATCAAAACCAAGTGTTACCTGGGTCCCTCAGTGTATTACAAATAGATGTGCAGATTCCAGTATAATTGGGGGCAGGGTTAATTTATGTAGTATTAGACCAAATTCTCAACACATACAAAGTACTATTTTTTATGTTATATTGTTAAATAGAACCATATTCATGCATTCACATATTGTACTATGTGCATATTCTTTTCTTATTCTTTACTGCTCCACTCTTTGTCTTCCTACTTGTCACTATTCTTCCTGGTTTCAAGTGTTTTTTTACACATCGGTATATGTATAATATTGTATGTCTGTAAGATACCAGGTAAACAAATTAGAAAAAGAATGATGTTTGTCATTCTGTGACTGATTTAATTCACTCTATTCAGTTATCTGGGAATGTATCAATTTTATGTAAATTAATTGACTTCCTTGGGCTCAAAAATTTCCACTGTATATAGCCCATATTTTTTTCTACATTCTTGTTTTGGTTATCTAGGTTGACTTAGATCCAATAACTAGTTCTGTAATATATACTGATGTGCAGGTATCTGTAATATGTTGACATGAAGCTTTTGATTGAACATTAACACATGGTATAACTTGGGCTAACAATAGTTACTGCCCCTACTTCTAATCTTTCTCTCCCCTACCCCTATGCCTGGACTTCTCATACTGTCTTCTACAATGATTGAACTTGTTTACATTTGCACATGCCGTGAAATAGGGTTCCTTTCTGTCTGCATCCTCAAGAACAAATACCATTGCTTCTTCCCTTGTTGATACACTTTTCATCAGGTTTGATAGAATTTCAATTTAATTTGCTTGAATTTTTTTTTATTGTATGTGAACCTGAACATTTTTATCTTTATTATTCTGTTCTATTTCATCATCAGAGAGAAATATATACTCATTTCATAAGTTCAGTTATTATTATTATTTTATGCTTTTGTAAATTGTTTATATATTCTATGTTAATGCTGTCACTATATAGCTCACAAAGATTTTTCTCTCATTTACTGAGCTGTCCCTTCTCTCAGCTGTTTGCTTTGCCACACAAACACTGTTTAATACCATGAAGTTTTTCTTTTCAATTGTTGGCAACATTTCCTGAGCAAATGGAAACACTTTTGGAAGATACCGACATATAATCAAAGTTTAAATGTTTAAAAGGATCTAATTTTCTTCTTTTATAAGTGGATGTCCACTTTTGCCAGAAGGATGTGTGTATGTATGTGTATATATATATCCCAGGAACCATCTAGGAGAAACTAGCAGATGGTTCTGTCATGGACTGTAAGTCTATGATGTATTTGCTCCTTTATGCAAGACAGAGGAGATTACATTTGAGGAAAGATTCCTGCTATTAATATGCTTTTCCTATTATTATTAAATATATAACTATCATTAGGTATTGGCCCACAATTTGAGCAGGTTTCTGCAGACCTTTAAAAATGTACTAACTAGCAATGATGCTATATTGACACATGAATAACAATTATATAGAATTCCTGATTTGATTCAAATAATTTTAGGAAGAAAGTTTTTAAAGATGGTCTTAATTGCTTTGCTAGAAAGATTTAATTAAGTTAGAATCAATAATATAATGTGGCCACTCTTCATGTTATTAAGTTAAGGCTGCATAAAAAAATAAATTACATAATTACTCTAAAAAGAGAAATAGATCTTGGACAATTTTGTGTTCAAGGAAAAATATTTAGATACAAGGAAAATGTCACAGTTGTGTACTATGATAAGATAAGGTTATGTAAAAACTCTCTTACTTTGAATTTATAACCAGCAAAAAGAATGAAACACTCCTTTGAGCTTAATATAAAAATACTTCTATAACTCCTATTTTATGTAACATTTTATCTCTGAGGTAATTTTCTAAAGAACTTTTGTCTAAGATTGTATAAACTGTCAGTGAAAAGGAATTAATTTGTTAGTTGAATGGTTTGGCTTGTGGAGCTCTGTCCCATCCATCCATCCATCCATCCATCCATCCATCCATCCATCCATTCAAATTTATATGCTTGCTTGCCTATATGAATTGGTATAAGTATATGTGTATGTATGTAAGCATGCATGAATACTTGTGGAGTTGATTGTGACAAATGGTTGGGCTGGGCTGGAAAATAAGTTTATGAATGTATAGGTATATGAATATTTACCTGTATAAAGCATCTTTATTGTCTTCCTTTCCTTCTCTGATTCATAAAGAGTTAACCAGCCTAGCCAGAGAGGCTTCTGGTTGACTCACCAGAGGAAGGAGCACTAGCAATAAATCCTTTTACTTATTACCCTGCTGATAAACTGCATATGGTAATTGCCAGATATTAGTGCTTATTAAAGCACAAGTAACAAAGATTTAAGTCTTCTCAATGCTTAAAGAAGCACAGAACAACAATAAAAAGTAAAGTTTTCAGTGGTTAATGAAGCACAGAACAGTAATGGTTAACTTTTTAGTCCACAGCAATAAGAGTAAAGTCTCCCTAGAATTGTTTAAGCATGAAGAGTTAAGTAAAGCACAGAGAATTATAATGATTAATAAAGCTCAGAGTTAAAGATAAAAGGAGCCAGAGTTTTTAACCATAGTATAAGAAAGAAAGGTTTAGGATTTTTTTCAAAGTTCTCAGCCAGCATTCATTATAGTTAGAGAACAAGAAGACCACAGATCATCAATCTTTAAATATGTCTGACTCCATTTCTTATATCAAATTATTCCAGGATGAGTTGGCTCCATGTATATGTATACTTATATGTGTGGTTTCTTTTGTGTTTATGTACATGTATATACACACACATTATATTTACATATCCATAAACTTTGTCAAACTAGCTATGGTTATGTAGCTTGATTAGTGGGTCTACTAAATGATTTCATTGAATTTTGTGTCAGATAAGGATATAACAGGACAAAACTATCTCTTTGAACATAGTTATAAAAATTCAATAAATTAATTGCCAAAAAACCTGTACAAGCATATGAGAAAAGGTCACTCACCATGATCATGATAGTTGCTCGTTAAGAAATCCTGTGTTCCATTTCCCAGATCTACTTTCGATCTCAGTTTCAGTGGATCTGTTGCCCATTCCTAACTTTCATGTGCACTAATTGCATGTGTTGCACACACATTCAGGCACAAACATTTATATACAATAAAACTTTAAAATGTATGTTAAGAATACATCCTTAAAATCTCAAGTGTATTTTCAAAGTGGATTATCTAAATAGCATTATGAGGCAAATTTATTTATATTTTCAAATTTGGTTAAATGTATGTATGAATTTTATTGCCACTATCAGACTTCTATTCCAGAGAGTCTTTTATTGAAATCAGAGAAGAGACCATTCTATAGTCTTGATCTGAAATGAAGAATAGTTTTACATGAATGATGATATATGCTATTATACTTTCATTTTGAAATTTCTACATTATATTCTCCTCCAAATCAGCACAGTGAAATCTATTACTGTTTTAAAAGGCAGACAATGTATCAAATAATCAAACTAATTAACTCAGATTTGTATGTTTATTTTTATGTTTTCAAGTAATAAAAAATACCTCATCATTTGAATGCTTCCTAATTTTGATTTTATTTGTAAAATGTTTTGATTCTTCAAGGCAGATATATAATATAGAGACAATATTTTTGTTCTGTTTCACTATTTCTCCAAGTTTCAGTACCTACAACTTTATTTGAATGCAGACATCCTGAAAGAATGAGGTTGAGTTTGGAATACAATTGTTAATTTCACCAATGATTGTTTAATTTTGTTAACTACTTAATGTAAAAATCCTTGGTAAAGCTACTGGTATGCTATTAGTAGGATTAAGATGAATAATCACAGTTAGCTACATGTAGTGCTATTGAGCCTTTACAAATATTGGTTTCTGTATTATCCCAACATAAAACAATATAATTCTATATTTGTAAAGGAAAAATTAGATATTTGAAAAAATTGTTCTCTGTTAATACAGAACTTCAAAGATAATTGCCCGTTTTCTCTTTTAAAAATTGAGCTGATTTTAAAGATATATACAAGTAGATAAACTTTATATGGTTATAATTTAATTTTCCTTTTCCTTTTTCATGTAACTGATTTGTCCAATTTTGTTTTGAGACATGTATACATTGTAAAATATACTGACAGGGATCTTGATTTATAGCTTAGGATAGATATGAATTCTTCTGCCTCAGTTTTCCAATCTTGGAATTGGAAGGGAAAGCCACAGCACTTAATCATTATTACATATTTCAGTTTTCTTTAGGTAGTTAATTCTATAAAATTACTTATCTAAATTGAATTCATTTTATTTGCAGGATTCATTGGAATTATGAGCCAGTTATGAAAGCACAAACCCCAAAGATAGAAATGAACTATACTGTTATATTATAGAAATATTGATTCTGATATGAATGATAGTAAAAAAGAAAATTACTGAAAAGTAAAACATAAACTATATAATTTGATTCTACATTTGTTTATGTAGGAAAGAAAGCATCATAAAAATGAAAAAGTTGTATTTCATATGAAAAAAGTGAATGCCATAACTATGACAACAAGATCCCATATTTTCCTGTTAATAGTGTCATCAACGTAATATATAAACATACTCCTTATGTTTTTAGTTAATAAATGTCTTTAGCATAGAAACAAAATAAAATATTCATGACAACCTGGAAAGCACAATCTCTAAATACTACCGATGCCAATGCTCTTTTTAAATATGTTGTTTTGAGTATAGGAAGCTTATTGATTTGTTAGAGTCAATTTTATATTCAGTCACTTTGCTAAACTTCTTTGTCAGGCTTGGGTGTTATCTGCTGAAATTTATGGGGTCACATAAGTATACTATCATATCATCTGTAAATAGTGATATTTTGACTTCTTCCTTTCCAATTTGTATCCCCTTGACCTACTTTTGTTGTCTAATTGCTCTAGCTAAAACTTCACGTACTGTATTGAATAGATAGGAAACGAGTGGTCAGTCTTTTCTAGTTCCTGATATTAGTGGGATTGTTTCAAGTTTCTCTCCATTTAGTTTGATGTTGGCTACAGGGTTGCTGTATATTGCTTTTACTATGTTTAGGTACATGTCTTGAATTCCTAATCTTTACAAGACTTTGACATGAAAGGTTGTTGAATTTTTTCAAATGCTTTTTCAGCATCTAATGAAATGATCATGTGTTTTTTTTTTTCTTTGAGTTTGTATTTGTAGTTGATTATGTTGATGGATTTCCAAATATTGAACCATCCCTGGATCCCTAGGATGAAGCCTACTTGACCGTGGTGAATGATCATTGTGATATATTTCTGAATTCGGTTTGTGAAATTATATTGATTATTTTTGCATCAATAAGGAAAATTGGCCAGAAATTCTCTTTCTTTGTTGGATCTTTGTGTGATTTTGGTATCAGTGTAACTGTGGCTTCATAGAACAAATTGGGTAGTGTTCCTTCTGTTTCTATTTGTGGAATAGTTTGAAGAGTATTGGTATTAGGTCTTCTTTGAGGGTCTGATAGAATTTGGCACTAAACATGGGCATTTATTTATTTATTTGTTTGTTTATTTATTTATTGGTTAAGAGACATTTAATGACTGTATCTTTGAAGTTATGGGATAGTTTAGATGGTTTATCTTCTGATCCTGATTTAACTTCGGTACCTACCTGGTATCTGTCTTGAAAATTGTCCATTTAATCCAGATTTTCCAGATTAGTAGAGTATAAGCTTTTGTAGTAGGATCTGATGATTTTTTAAATATTGTCAGTTTCTGTTGTTTTATCTACCATTTCACTTTTGATTTTGTTAATTTGCAAACAATCTCTGTGCCCTCTGGTTAGTCTGGCTAAGGGTTTATCAATCTTCTTGATTTTTCTCAAAGAAATACCTCCTTTCTTTGTTGTATAGTTCTCTTTGTTTATATTTGGCTAATTTTAGCCCTGAGTTTGATTATTTCCTTCTGTCTACTTCTCTTGGGTGTATTTACTTCTTTTTGTTCTAGAGTTTTCAGGTGTGCTATTAGACTGCCAGTGTATGCTGTCTCCAACTTCTTTTTGGCAGCACTCAGAGCTATGAATTTTTCTCAGCACTGCTTCCATTGTGTCCCATATGTGTGGCTATATTGTATCTTCATTTTCATTAAATTCTAAAATGTATTTAACTTCTTTATTTCATCTTTGTGTCACTGAGTAGAGCACTCTTCAGCTTCCATGTGTATGTGAGCTTTCATTTGTTTTTGTTGTTATTGAAGACCAGCCTGGTGTTCTTATAGGATGCATGGGCTTGTTTCATTTTTCTTGTATCTGTATAGACCTGTTTTATGACCAATTATACGGACAGTTTTGGAGAAGAAGATATATTCATTTTTTTTGGATGAAATGTCCTATAGATACTTGTTAAATCCATTGGTTTCATAACTTCCCTTCATTTCACTGTGTCTATGTTAAGTTTCTCTTTCTATGATCTGTCCATTGATGAGAGTGGGGTACTGAAGTCTCCCACTATTATTGTGTGAGGTGCAATGTATGCTTTGAGCTTTAGTAAAGTTTCTTTTATGAATGTGGGTGCCCGTGCATTTGGAGCATAGATGTTCATAATTGAGTATTCTACCTGGTAGATTTTTCTTTGATGAGTATGAAGTGTCCTCCCTCTTTTTATTTGCAAACTTTTGGTTGAAAGATGATTTGATTTGATATTAGAATGACTACTTCAGCTTTTTTCTTGAAGCCTTTTAGTAAAGAATGTTTACAGGGCAATAGGGAAGACAAAGTAAATTAAAAATAAATGAGTTAAAATTTTTAGAATAGGCAAAAGGTCAAAGAGGAGTATATAACTGGAAGGCAGAAGTCAAGGACTAATGGTGCTCTAGGTATCTTTTAGTATCTATGGCCTTTTATGAGCTTGAGCGGTCACTATGACAAGGCTTTAAAACAAACCATGAACAAAAAGACAAAAACAGAAAAGGAACAGGTAAGATACAGTATGCTATCCATACTTTTGCTCTTCCTTCACTTCTGTTCTGCTTGGGTTTCTTCTGTCACACATATGGAATCCAAGCATTCAGCAGGACAGCCTTTGTTATATAGCATATTTAAAGAGAACCTGAGATAGGTAGTGAGCCCAAGTCACAATCATTATCTTCAGTAATAGCAGCAGAACCAACAATAATGTAGCATACTATATTTTAAAATAACCTGAATTATAGAAAAGTTCTGAACAAATAAGAACTTTGTACTCTAAGTAATTTGCCTGAGGACTGAGGTCTGTATGGTTTGGGACTTAACTAGCAATCTCAAGTTGCAGGTTCAAATACAACATAGATAAATATTTTTAAAGCATAGAGAGAAAAAAATGTTTCATTATTTATAATTCTGTTTAATTTGAAATTTCAATTTCACCCTTAAATTTTTATAATATATATTTGAATAAAATAAAGAAGTTCTGATAAAACTTAGGATTTTTATTAGCTATCTCTGATAAATGAATGTATAGAAACTGCCCCTATAAAGCAGAACTATATTCACTGACAAACATATTACCTTGTCTGTTGGATTTGGATATAAAACAGTTGTGCAAAAAAGAATGACCCTGCAGTATTAAGTTTATAGTATACATCCTTTTGCCTAATTTGATAAGATATTATATAAGCATATTTAATTTAATGCATTGCTGTAAATGACCCATTCTTACCCTAACAAGATACTGAAGCTAAAGCAGGGACATTTATCTGATGTATCAACCTAACACACATTCTGGTACCTATAAACTCTTGTACTATCTGCACATTCTGTGTAACAGCAATTCTGTCTGCCTCATTAATTTATGTGCTTTATGTTGAGTTTCCCTAAGTGTCACATTTAATACAATTCAGATGTAATTAGCAAATATTATATTAGATCATAATTGAATACCCTAATGCAGAATAACTCATGTCCTTATAAAATGAAATATGTCATCTAAAAATACAGTCAGAAATTATAATTATACTTTCAAAGACAAGAAATGCAAATAATAACCAGTTATCCTCTTGAGTTGAGGTGAGAGTCATGGAACATTTTCTCTCTGCACTTGAGGAGAACATGACCACGTGAACACTTTGATCTTGAATTTCTATAATACATAAATGCAAGAAAAAATGATTATATACTTTTATCTATGAGGGGTTTATTAGGTGTGCTCATATATGCTATACAACTTGACAGAGGACTATTTTAATGAGCTCACTTTTTTTGATCCATTGTGACATGATTGAGTGGATCAACATAGATGCCCTGAAAAACTGTAGACCTGAGTTCACTCTGTAGAAACCAAAGAATATGGTGTGCATGTGCGTGTATGTGAGTGTGTGTGTGTGTTTCAGGAGATTTTTCCAAAGCTGATATAAAATATAACTTTCTCACCAATAATATATGAGTTTCTAATATGTTTCATGCAATTGCTCACATATGTACCTACTCACTATAATTAACTATTGTTTTGAATATTAAGTGACAAATTTTTATTTTTTTAGTATATAATGTATTGGTACATTTTTGTCTACTTATTCATCATTCACACCACGTACATTGCAATAAATATTTTATTTACTTTTGAAAAAGTGATTTTTCTAATGTACTCTCAGTGGTTATAAAAAGAAAATTACATTAAACTTAAGGTAATTTAGCAATCTACCATTTCATGTTGTGTACTTTTAGCATTTGATAGATTTTTAACTACATTTAATTACACTTACTAAGCTGACTGTCAAAACATTAATGTTAGTAATAAGTATAAATTTTAACTAATTATGTGCCACAACTTCAGACATACACAAAACATTGCTGCAAAGATATTTTGTAGATGTGATTGATACATGTGCTTAGTATACTTTCAGTTAACATTATTTTTCTAATGCTCATATATAAGAGTGGCAACTGACATCCAGAAATGAAATTATCTAACAGAATAGTACCAAAATTCTTTTGTGCTTTGAGTCTCCAAACCTTGTCTTCAAATTTCAAACTGTTTACTAAAACATCAATTACTATCTGAGGTTTTTTTTCCCTGAGTTTCACTAAAAATACTAATCTCAAGATTACAGTATCAACTCTTGCCTTAAGGAATTGCTTTTTTGTCAACCCCCCCATAATTGAATGAGTTCCTAGCATGGATACATTTGTCTGATGCATATTTGCATACTCACAGTAGAGTAAGTATATTTGCATGTTGGAAAGGAATAATTTCATGAGTCAGTGGTGGGGACTCCCATGGGTATTATTGTATCTCTTATTAAAGGTAAATAGTATTCTTAACAAGAGGGACTAATAAAATTGAAACGTATTTGGAAAGAGATTTTTCCATACACAGTTAAGTGAAAATGAAGTAGGAACAGTGAACCCTAATCCAGTATAACTAGAGTCCTCATAAGAAGAGCTAAATGCAAATAAAAACAAGTTATATGGAGATAATTATCAGGAGTGTGTACAAATGTAATAGAATAATATATTAGCCAAGGAACAAGTCCTATGGCCCTAAGAAAAATGAAAACTGGTTAGAAAATGAGCCTATACACACACATTCTCATGAAAAGTTTTCCCTGTGAGGCTTTTGTTTCAGACTTCTGAACTCATATTAGGACCAAATATCTGCTGTTATAGTACACTCATTTTACTATAGTGTCTCCTTCATATAGAGACAAATATGATCATTAATGTCAGCTTAGGTCTAAGGACAGGGACTTAAGGAGTGTGGCTATATATCTGTTGTAAAGCACTTGTCTAATATGTGTGAAGGCCTTGGGTCAATTCATAATCCTGCCAGAAAAAGATCAGAATTTAAAATGGAATGACTATTAAGAGTAAAATGTATTATAAGAATAGTGGCTTTAAATATACATAGGTACTTACATACAAAAAGAAAACAGAGATCGTATTTAATTGAATAAAAGTTTCATGATAACCTTATGAGTTTATTGTCTACTTTCTAGCTTCTGACAAGAAATAATGAAAAGACATTTATAATACTTCAAATCAAATTACTATTGTTCTAATTGAATGCACTTTCTTGTGATGATCATAAATCAGACAAACCATGTTTAGAGGTTATAAAAATGTGTGAGTCAGTTTTTCTGCACATAGCAAACTTTGCCTTTTATATCTGTTTTTCAACAGACTAGTTTGATAATTATTAATAATTCCCATATGTTTTCCAAGTGCAGTCAATATTAGCACCTAGCCATAATTTTTGCAGAACTCATGCTGTATTATAAAATAATCACTAGACTTATAATAGTGAAACCAAAAACAAAACAAAACAAAAGCTTTCCTATATATGTAGCCCATGCTTGCCTAAAACTTCCAGATGTCTTTGTTGCTGCCTCTGTAATGCTGAGATTAAAACATGCACTAATATGCCCAATGAGGGAAATATAATTTAGATGTCATAAACATGTAATGACCGATTGAGTTAGAAGAGACCTTACAGTGGAATCTGTTAACCTATTATAAGAGCTAATAATAATCACTTTAGAAAATTATGTGTTGTTTTGGAGCAGTTCCCCTTTGGTGGAAGTATGTCTGAATCTCATTTTAAAAAGTAATATTTCACAGGACAACTTGTCTGACACCCACATGGATTTGAAATTGAAGCAGGAATGATGAGTTCTCCATGGATGGAACTCACCTGTCTGAATTGAGCAAGGATGTCAGTCTTCTATTACCCCTCCCTGCCATCTTCTGCTAGTTAGCTTGGGGAGTTGATAGTTGCAGAAGCCACATAGGATTAAAGCAACTTTCATCTTTGCCCATCAGTGGATCAAAACCCTGCTGACCTTGATATCATATTTCTGTCTTTTGCCATTTGATGGAGCCAAGTTGATCTTTAGTTCTGTTGCTTCATCCAGTTTAGAACTTTAGTCTGTAACCCATGGACCCACAGATTCTCTTAGAAGCTTGCATAGCCCTTCTTGGACAATGGGGTCTGGAAATATGGCTTTCTGCTACGGAAATGCTATCTGTAGACCTTGAGAGTCAACTGTTCAGATGTTTGCAATTGACTCCTGCTTGCCACTGACCTATCACATTTGATTCTGTGGGAGTGTGCACCTATGAACCTTTGTATGTGGAAGTCATTTTATATTTCCAAGCAGTCTGTTTCTTATTTTTAGATTTTAATCCTATTCTTGGGTGTATAAAGTGAACTTTTTCACTTCTATAATTATGCTCTATGCACCTTTAATGTTTTATCCTGTATTTATATATTATACACAATACTGGCCAATTCTGTAATTGGATTTACTTTACAGAGAACATGAACATCTCTTCCTTAATTTATGTCTTCAGCACCTTTGATTGAAATGGTGTTGTTTACTTCTGTGCACCAATTGTCAAAACCACTGAGTGCTGTGCTGCCTGATGTGAGAAGGAAGTTAGTGACTTCTGACCTATGATTGGCTCTGTGCCTTGTCACCTGTCACCAGGGAATCTACTACAATCTGCGTTCCACTGACAGATGCTCACAAAACTTTAATCAAACATGTCTTGTTTCTTGTATCTATTCTCTTCCAGACTTGAGTGGCTGTGCTTCTTCCATATATGACAAATCATCATCACCACTGTTAAGTGTTTCTAGGTTCATGGGTGAGTACCTTGGATGACTCCCAAACAGACTTCACAGTCATCACAATTCACAGCAATATTGGGAATTACTAGGCTCCTTTTAACTTACTTTTGACATTAGGTTTCATGGGAACAAAGCCTTGTCTGATGCCTGACTCTCTCCTAACAAGGTTTCTTTAAGTAGATGCCCTATATATTTGTTTGACCTCATCCTGGCTCCTGCCATTTCTGTACCTTTACTTGAAAGTTGTGAGTCCTTGTTTAATTTAGGTCTGTCTTCTTGTGTGAGCATTTCTGTATGAAGTGTAAAAATTTGTGTGCCTTGAGCAAGTTTCATTTTCTTCATAAACTGCCTCTCCCACCATTTTATTTGAGAACGCTGTCTTTTTGGTGGGGAGGAGGTTAAGGGATCCATCAAGTATGAGTGAAGAGCCGGTAGTGAATTCAGTATTGGTCAAATCCATGTTGTGTGCTCAGAAATCTCTTTAACAAAGGCAAGGAGCAGGAGTCAAGCATGTGCAGTCCTCTTCTGAGATCTTTGAGGACTCAGGAGTGAAACTTGACAGTGGTGTGGTCCATTGGGCTGCTCAGAAATTTGCTGCTCTTATATGTCTCACTGGTATCGTAAAAAAGAAAGAAACAAAGAAACAAACAGCAGTATTTCAGAAGTGATTCCTGTGCATTGTTTTGCTATTGAGTATATAAGTTTCTGTTACAAGGTAAATCAAATCAATAGTTGGCCTGTTGTAAAAATAAGTTTGATTCTGTATCTTGGATCTATGACCCTTTCATACAGAAATTTGACATCAGCAAAACTTATACCCCATTGTCATTTCTGTCATTGACTTATGAGTTGAATAAACCTTAAATTTTATAAACTAATAAATCTGTTGATTTCAGTTTTGTCTACAGAAAAGGGACTAATAGAAAATGAAAGCCCAATAAAAAAGAAATCTAAGAAGCAATTTGATATACATGGTAGAGCCATGGCAAAGTGCAATAATTTGCATTTATTTGTAACTTTCAAGATAAATTTGGAATGTAAACTAAAAGTGAGGTACCTTATTGGGACTTTAAAAAAAAAAAATGATCTCCAGAACAGTCATTTTTCTAGAATACAGATTGTGTGATATCTCTCGTTAATTTAGGCAGAATCTCTAAGTCTATCCATGTTCAAATTAGGCATGCAGACTCTGGAATATAAGAGATTTGAGCACAAGAAAGAACAGTTTTTCTCTGACCTACAGAAAAAGGACAAGCCATCTGATATCTCTTACAAGATTTCCTACTAAGACAGTGTATTCTGATAGAATTGTTCAGTGGTGATTCTAAAAGTGTTAAGAATTCCACGGTTTTTGGAGTCACTCAGAGAATCAAATACCTCCTTGCTTTTGAACACACAAATAGTTTACCTTAGACTAATGAAAGAGATGAATACATAAACAGTAGCCAAGGGGCAGCAGACATTAAGGAAATATAAAAAAATATATCATTAATAACAGCAAAAGTAAAGTCATATAACTCAATGAGATGTGTTGCAACATAAAAATAATTTTTGTGGAAAAATACTTAAAGAAAAATAAACATAGGGTTTTAAAAGGAAAAACAAGTAGTATAGGTGGCATATTAGTGAGTGAGGATTAAGATGTGATTTATGTCCCAATAAGACACTATAAGAATTTAGAGTTCAGCAAAAAAAAAAAATTTAGAGTTCAATTGAATTTCTTATGGATACTTATGTCTAGGAGAATTTATTGAAAATGTGAATTCTAGACACATGTGTTTTCAAAATATTCTTAACCAGATAGTTTCTCAGATGCAGCTATTTAATTGCATGCTCTTTCAAAGTGAGAAATTAAACTAAGCAAAACAGGTTATCCTGAAGTAGACTATTAAAAGTAAAACAAAACCAATTAGCTGGAAGCCACAGATAAATGTCAAAGAAATATTCTGGGATTACAGCTATGCAGTAGGACTTGCAGTTAAGTGACACCATGGATTCATTATTATTAGTTTTTGTTGTTGTTGTTGTTATTTTATGAGATTTATACCCATTCAACCTGTGTCTACCATTCCTACTGTAATACTATTGCAATCACCTTAAACTCTTATCCCTGTTTGCCCTGATGATATCATAGAGTAATTCCATTTGTGTATGTGATGTATTTAAAGGAACAGAAGGAGCAGAAAGAAGAAAGATGTCATGCAAGGAAAAGAGTAAAAATCAGGACAGAGAGATGTAGAAGGGAGAGCACAGCCAGAATGTAAGACTCTTAGATCATGGTGCAGGCAGGCTGCAGGCCTGGGTCTGGGACAGTCAAGATAGAATATAGGTTTTAGAAAGTGATTAGCCCAAAAGTTCAGAATACTCAAATGTCACTTCACAGTAACCATTGGGCTGAGCATGAGGTCCCAGATGGAGGAGTTGGAGAAGGGACTGATGGAGCTGAGGAGGTTGGCAGCCCCATTGAGGGAACATCAGTGTCCACTGGCCTGATGCTTCCAGAGACTGGCTCACCCCCCAAAGAATACACATGGAGGGACCCATGGTGCTGGCCACATATGTGGCAGAAGAGGGTCCTGTTAGCCATCAGGGGGAGGAGAAGCCCTTGGGCATGAGTGTGTTAGATGCCCCAGTATAGGAGAATACCAAGGAGTGAAGACAAGAGTGGGTGGGTGGGTGGGTGGGTTGGTGGGGGAATACCCCTATAGAGGCAGGGGGAGGGGGACGGGATAGGGAGGCTCCAAAAAACAGATCTAGAAAGGTGGAAACATTTGAAATGCAAATAAAGTATCAAAAAATAAATAAATTCCATCTGAACTTTTATTTTAGAAAAGGAAGTGATGAGTCATGAATATCGGAGGTGAGATTGTGTTAGCCACTTTGAGGTTATGGAATGTTCCAGCCATTGAGCTGTGTAAGGCATATTAAGATAGAAGGTTGTGTGTGTTTATCTTTCACTTGGGAATCCAGAACATCAGGGGGAGTAGCAAGGAGTATGCTGCTGCTGACTCCAGGAGCATAGAGATGAGCAGGAGTAGAGATTAATGGGCTACTTCTACAATGTAGTTTGTTTTTTTTCAGTTTAACTAATTTCTACCAATTTTTCATGACACTAAATTGCGAATTAACACTGCAAATAGTCACTTAAACACTATATTATTGGATTTATGGTTCATTTACTCTGCTCCATCAAGTCAGATTTAGACAGTAATCAGGAAAAAAAATTATTGAAAAAGCAAAAGCACGGAAAGCAGAAAAAATAATGGTATTTATTCAATTTGTCAATATTGGATATAGAGTGAAGTAGAATGCTCCCAACTTCAACCTTGAGTTTCTGAACTGGGATACAGTTTTAAAAAGCAAGACATTTGCATAATTCAACTGTCAGACCAATGTGTTGTACCCTTCCCCTCATCATATCAATTTCTTATCTCTTGTATAACTTCAATGTCTACTGATAAGTCAAATGATGAATTGTAATCTTTTTCTGTAAAGTGTTTACATAAAGTTTACAGCGGAAGTTTACAGGGGAAAAATATATGAGTATCTATGTATATAGTTGTAGATGTGTCAATGCCATGCATGTTTGTGAAGCATGTGTACACATTCATGTATGTACTCATTTTTAAAGATAGGTAATTTATGTTACCAACCACCAACTCATCAGCAATTTAACATGCAAAAAATTTGACTTAGAATTTGGAGACATTTACTTTTAATGTTTGTGATGTTATGTCTACTTAAATATTGTATGTAGGAAGGTCATGGTTTTTAATTTATACTTTTTTGTAGAATTTCATACATTACTATGACAGCTACACCACTCTAAAAGTGCCTTCTTCAAAGCCTTCTCCAAAATTAATTTCTTAATTATTATTAATGCATGTGTATGTATGTTTGTATATATAATATGCTAAATCATTTAGATTTGTTTGCTTATTTCTGTTGCCAAGGATGACTCTTTAGGTTTGTCCAACTTCTGTTTCCTGGAGGAGACTGACTATATCTTGCTCAATACCCATCAACCTCCTATAGTTCTTCTTCTAGTGCTGGGACCATGCAGAACTTCCACAACCCATATTTGTATTTCATCTGGTATTCACGTTATACTTGCTTATTTAGGCAATCATATTTAAAGTTCATTCATGTACTTCTCTTTCATATATAAAAGGCACTATCTCATAGCAGATGTATAAGTTTCTGGATCGTACAATCCTCCTTCCCCACTTCTGTGATTTTTCCTGACCCATTTGAATGTAAGTATTTTATTAAAAATATATCAATTCAGGTTGAGTAACAGTGAGTCACCAATTCTATGTATTTTGACCAATTGTTGTTTCTATAGTATTTTCTAAGCTTCAAAAAGAAGCTTTCTTGATGAGGGGATAAGAGCTACACTTTATCTATAAGGACTCATTTAGTATATATTCTGTAATTATGCTGGGTGAGAAGTAGTCTTTGGTCTATGTCCTCTGTAGTAGCAGGTACTTGTCTAGGGTTCAAATTTAAGCAGGAACTTTATCCTATTAATTATTAGGGATATCCCATCATTCCACTAATTGTTATGGTCCATACAATTTAGAGATTGGTAGGATCACATCTACATTGATGGATGGTATAGAACATTCTGATGTTAACAGTGCCAATCCTAAAGGTGAAAACTTCCAGGTGAGTTACATTTTAATTTTCAAGTTTCTATGTCTTCAACAATTGGGTCTTTCCTTCAAATTTGTTGAGGCAACCAACATATTGTGAGATTCTCATAACCAACAATTCAAAGGAATATTTATGTTGAATAGCACCAGAGGTTTTAAGTTGTCTATGGTTTTTGCTATGAACATTATCACAGCAACTGGCATGATTTGATTTAAATTATTTACATATGTAATCACATTCAATCATATCTTTTATATGTGTATTTTATGTAAACAAACTAATGTTTACTTATGTATTTTTAATCATTCTTGGTAGTTTTTAATCCCTTCTCTCTGTTTCTTAATATTTCTCTCCTTAAGTTATACCTTAAAATTTATAGGTCTTATGCAATCATCACCTATATCATCAATATTTGTAAACTGGCAATAGTCTGAATTATTGCTTCCACATTAGTAATTTAAGTTTTTAAGAATGTGATGAGCCCCGTTGGTTACATTTTTCTCAACTTTATCTTCTTAAACATATTCAATCATTACATTTGATGGCCTTCTGATTCACAAGTGACTAGCAAAATCTGCTTACATATTGGACTAGTCTGTTGGGCAGTGCTTCACAGAAACTTACATATTGGACTAGTTTTTTGGGCAGTGCTTCACAGAAACTTTTGTCATGTATAATCCTCCCTATAGTCTCAAATTTCAATTTACACTATTTATAGTAAGTTCTTTTGAAACAATATTTATTTAAGTGTGGGAGTACTAGGGGAACTAGGAATGTTAAACACACAGGTTGTTTCTTCAAAGGGAGAGACATTTAACTTGTTTTCTGCCTAGCAGGATGGGAGAGGGTGTGGTTTTTATAGCCTGGTGATCTTTTTACTATATGTGTTGCTGAGACTGAACCAGATCTTTAGCACACCTTTATCAAGTGTTTTTCAGTCAATCTACAGAATCTATGTTTATGGAATAAGTCTAATATACTCAATCTATAGAAACAATCACATGCATTTTACAAAGAGTTTGCTATATTCCTAATATAATTTTTTATGCTCACATAATTGTGTTGTTTATCACAAGAAAATATTTTCCAAAATGAGCTGTGTTGAAATATGCCAAAATAATTACTCTATGAAATGGAAATTTCTGGTTTATTTGGAATCTCAGTTGTATTATATGAGCCTTTTCAAGAAACTGTCTTATGAAGGGATGTTTTGCTGAGACATAGACATGGGAAGATGTTTGATTAGGACAGACATTTTTTTTTCCTTTTTCTAGAAGCTTCCTGGAAAAGGGTCATATTATGTTTTACTAGGGTGGATACTTGTGAGAAAATATGGTGTTTGGAAAGGGTGTAAATACAACTCAACAGACAAAGAATGACACTGTGTAGCATTAGATTGTCTTGCCTTCTTTGCTGATCATCATGTGTCATGCCCTTATAGAAAGAAATACCACAGAACTTCTTGTGATATTCTAGCAGCCTCCTGCCATTTCCACAGACTGGGGTTAGTTGTAAGCCCCTTGTATTTTCTGCTTGATCAAACTGTCATTGCTGATTCATAAATAGTGTTTGCAACTGGTTTGAACTGCTACTGCTGCTGGTTCAGTGACCTGACCTGCTGATATCATAACAACAAATGTTGGAATTGTCCTAAGGAACTATTTCTAAACATGTTCATATCTTCTTTTGCCCCATTAAGCTTTCCTTTCCACTACCTCTGTTAGATAGTAGGCTAGAAGGAAATGTAAAACCTTTAAGAATCCTTATTAAACTAGGTCTTGAACAATCTAAACCAACAACTCTACATCATACTTTTAAAATTTGAACCACACTATTTATTGAATCATGTTGAAGCAAACTGCATTCTTACCTTTTGTAGATTGGCAGTCTGATGTCCATGCCTGCAATTATTAATAGAACCAAAATTGTATTTCAAGATTTTCTTGTATTTTATATTTCCCTTAGAATCAGAGGAGTCTAAATTTAAATAGCATTTCTTTTACTAGGAAAATAATCCTGTATAGAAATTGAGGATGCTACACACATTCAGTTTGGAATGGACATTATTGAATAGTTGGCCCATTTGAGTAGAAAGCAAATAAACATATTGCTTTAAAGCTGTTTGTTTACTCTCATTATTATCTGTATATTATTGTGACTAACCAACTTCCTTTAAGACAATTATTATTTTCTTGTAAGTCACAGCTGTCATCACAGGACTCAGGCGGGCCAGAGGTTGAAGGATAGCATGAACTATTTTAGCAAGACACTTGTCTAATGTTACAGATGATTATTTTGATGTATTTGTCAAATGTTATTTTTCTATAATCATTAGTGCATCTGATATAGTTTTTTTGTGTCTTTGTGTTTTACAATGCCTCTTCAAGTCTTTTTCAGGGTTTTTTTGACAAGGAAACATATTTAATAATTTTAATGAGCCTATTAAATATTTTAACTTAACAAGATCAATGTTTAGGCATGTTGTTGAATTCTTTGAATTAATATGTCTAGTGTCTTAGTGGGTGACACATTGGGTTTTTTGACCTATAGAACTAACCTCCTTGTTTCCACTGTAAGAGCTGCTTTGGAATTTACTTCCACAGGCACAACAATTGACTTTTGTCTGTATAGGCAAACTCCCTTTCCCACATATGATTCATAAAACATTATGACAGAGATTTATGTTGCTATTGTTTTGGTTTGACATTTTTTATTATCTTTTTAAAGAGGTGTGCATATCTAACACTGAACTCATCTACTATCTCAGTGCTAGGATTGTAGATATTCCATAAGCCACGATACTAGGGCCTGTTTACCACAGTTCTTAATTGGAAACAATTAAAAATCTACATTATTAATAAATACAATTTACATTTCATTTGAAACAAAATATTTTTGTGGTCAATTACTTTAGTATTAATTTAAATGCTAACTAATTTTCTCTACCTTCCTTTATTTGCCAGACTGCTGGCTTGAGAGCTGTCAAGAAAACAGGTACATGTCCTATTTTGCCATTTTCTTTTTGTTATTTTCCTCTTAATACACCAAAAATGATCAAAATTATTTAATTTGCTTATTTTAATTTTATATGACTTTTTATCATTCATAATTGATGAAATTTTTAAGGCTGTGTGCATTGCTTACACTCTGAAGAATGTGCTTCAACTTTCCTTGAAATGTGCAAAATCATGTCTTAATACATTAGCTAGACGAGGATCACAAGGGCAGGTGTAGCTGACAAAGTGGGTGGCCACTTCTGTTTAAATGTCAGTAAACAGCAAGTTGGCCCTGCTCAGCTCTGGGGGCAAAATCTGCATAGGGGCCAAACTGAAGCCTGCCTGAGAGCCTAGAGATTGGTGACACAGACAAAAATAGCCACTCGGGAACTTTAACTTGGTAGACATACTTGCTTGGGACCAATGGGACATATGTGGAGGATAGAAACTACACTTCACAAGAATTAACAAACAAACTTGCTGCCACATTCTCACCTGTTTCTGGAGTCTGAGCCATTGATTCCATGCCTTCTCAAAATCAGAAGTAGGCATTAGTTATATACACATGTAGTTTAGTGTGTTAGTTTTGAACTCTAAGTAGAAAGTTTAATTGGATGTCTCATTTTCTATTAGGCAAGAGTTTACGTAGTATTCACATCAACCTTAGTGAAATCTCCATGATGTTATCATAAATTATATATTTCAACTGAATGTTTTTTGATGTTGTCTATTAAAGATTTATCCATAACATTGCTACAATGTTTAAAGAATGTTGCATAACATCCAATAGAGAAATAGATTTGAATGAAAGGCATAAAGAGAAAAGTCTCATAACACCTATATTCATAGTCTCCTCTTCTCAATTTTTGAGATATTTGCATATTCAAACTTATGCATGGTATATATCAACATTTCATTTTATCCGTGTGCAAATTGTTTTACTAATTCAGTTACTCACTAAACTTATTTCAGTGTAGAGAGAGTAGCTTTAAGATAAGTCATTATGAATTTAGTATTATTTAACATTCACTTAATAGGTATATTTACAAAAATAGTTTTATTCATGAAAGATGTGTAATTTTCAGGGAGATTGTGGGAAGCAATCTTGTTTAGCCTTTATGCTAAGAAGTCAAAAGCTGATTTACTTTACTTGTTTACATTCTAGTTAAATTTATCATACATTGTCTGCAGCAGGGAGCTAACAGGGTTATTTTTCTTCTATTGCAATTCCTTATTACCTTTCCTTAAAGACCAACATCACCATTCTAGTTTTGTCAAAGTCATTAATCTAAAAATATCTGAAAAAATCCTAACTGTTGAGTTCCTAGTGTGACATTTTTCTCAGCTTACTGATCATGTTAAATTGCTAAACTGTGACTGCATTTTCATTGTCCAGATACATTAAAATAGTAGTGCAGTTGGAGGCCTGTGATTGGACAGGGAAAAGGGACACAGAGCTAAAATTTGCAGAGACAGATATTGGCTCAGGGGAGAGAGAGAGCCAAGATGGAGGCTGACAGACAGGATGAATCAGAACCAGCATAGCTTTAAATAGCCACAGGTAGTTATGATATTATATAGGGATAAAATTATTGGGGTAACTTGCCTAATCTAGGTGCTCAGCTTGTATCATTATCATTTGGCATAGAAATTATTGAGTTACTATTGTTTCTAACCTAAGTTTGTGTGGCATTTTTATTCTTGCAGTGGCTCGTCTGGGTTCTCAGGAGAAAGGTACAGGGACAAAGTGTGGGTTTGCCTCATGTGCACCACTAAGGCAGTGGGAGATTTGAAGCATGGGGTTGGCATGGTATCGGTCCACCAGTGGGAACCTAGCAAGCTGGGTGGAGAGATCTTGGAGTTCTAAGTCAGTGTTTTCAGGAGATAAAACAGGTCTGCCATTTCCCACCAGCACGTGGCCAGCCAGGCTGTCAAGACAGAAAGTAAGCAGCACAAGCATGGCAATGTGACAATTTGTGACCCCTAGACAACTAATGTGTGGTGTGTATAGATGGGGACATCTTTTGTATCAATGTAAAAAGAACTAATGGAAAACTGAACAGATGATGGTATAGATTGCTCTTACCTGTAGACATATTGAGCAATCACTCTTGGAAGTTTTTGTATGAAATGTCATATAACTGCAAAGTACAATTAAAAGACATCAGGCATATTTAAGTAGTGTGAGTTCTATCATGCTCTTGGAGGTGGGGTGGGAAATAAGGAGAAAAATAAAAATATCTAATAGTTTTGCTTTAAAAAAATTACTTTGTAATTTTTTTACTTTGTAAAAGAGATGGGAAATCTCTTTTATTTGTTGTGACCTCTTACATTCCTGACCTTAATACTGGAGAGGGAAGAGAGAGAGAGAGAGAGTGAAGAGGGGAGTTCCTCATGTACTTCTTTTGTTAGATGTTCTCTGTGAAGGTTAGTAGGAAGACGGAATGACCATTTTTTAATACTCTAAGCTTGATATGATTTCAGAATATAAGAAAGATTAGACTAAAGTAGAAGTTTCTGGATATGACAAGAGATGCTGACTCTCACGATATCTTGCTTAGGCAGACTCCTACGATGTTTTCCTCAGGCAAGACCAAAGAAAGAACTCATGATATTTGGAGAGAATATAATAGGACTCAATGGACAGTGATGGCATGCTTGCATAGCTGGCTTTGCAAGACTTTGCTAGTTGCATGTTACCTGTTATTCCCTCTTCTCATCCAGATTACATAGATGCCTATTTGTTTCTGCTGGATAATGCAACCACTGCTGATTGACCACTGTTTGGTATCCTGACATTACTAAACAGGACTACAGGTATTCTGATACACTAAAATTGGAATCACCCCAAAGTACTCCTTCTAAACAAATTCGCATCCTTTACTTTTTTCTTAAATTGCAAGCCTACTTTTATATCTTATCTCCTCTATGTTTGGATTGTAGGCTACAAGGGGGATCGAAGCATTTGAGAATCCTTATTAAAAGTAAGTGTTAGGTCCAGCCTGCCTGCCTACACATGTGGCCTCTCCATCTCCTCACTGTGTGACCCAGCTCAGCAGCCATGTCTCCCTCCCAGCTTGCTCTGTTCAGTGTGTCTGACAAAACTGGCCTAATGAAATTTGCCAGAAACCATGAGTCTAGAGGTTTGAGTCTGGTCACTTATGGCAAAAGCAATCAGGAATGCTTGCCTGCCTATCAGAGATGTGTCTGAGCTAACAGGGTTAGCCAAAATGTTGTGTGTGGGGGGCATATGTAAACCTTGCATCCTGCAGTCCATGATGGAATCTTGGAACACAATATTCCAGAAGATATTGATGACATAACAAGGTTTGATTTAAACCTCATAGTAGTTATTGTCTGTAACTTGTATCTGTTTGTGAAGACTGTGGTTTCTCCAGATGTAACTGTTGAGGCAGTTGTTGAGCAAATTGGTATTGGTGGCATGAATTTACTGAGAGTTGCACCCAAAATCCACACCCCAGTGACAGTCATCTGTGAGCCAGAGGCCTATGCTGTGGTAGTTGCAGAGATATAGGACACTGAGAGTAAGAAAACTCCCTGGAGAGCAGGCTCCAGTTGACCTTAAAGTCATTCACTCATATTGATCAATATGATGAAGCAATTTCAGATTATTTCAGATTACTAAAGTAAAATAAATGGATTTTTCATATGCCCATGAGGTATGGGATGAATCCCTATCAGAATCTTGCCCAGCTATATACACTGAAGCTCAAGCTTCCCCTCACAGTTCTCAACAGAGCCCTAGGACTCATAAACTTGTTTGATGCTTTGAACACCTGCCAGCTGGTGACAGAACTAAGAAGAGCAGTAGACATTTCAGCAGCTGCTTCTTTCATGCATGTCAGCCCAGCAGGTGCTGCTGTGTGGTTCCACTCAATGAGGATGAAACCAGAGTCTGCATGGTCTATGACCTCTATCTGACCCCCATACCCCTTGCCATTGCATATACAAGAACAAGAGGAGCTGATGGAATGTCTTCATTTGGTGACTTGGTTGCATTATCTGACATTTGTGATGTCCCAATTGCAAAAATTATCTGCAGAGAAGTGTCAGATGGTACTGTTGCCCTGGGATATGAAGAGGTCTTGAAAATACTTTCTAAAAAGAAAAATAGAAACTACTATGTTCTACAGATGGACAAATCTTACAAACTGGATGAAAATGAAGTTCAAACACTCTTTGGCCTTCATTTCAGCCAGAAGAGAAATAATGGTGTCATTGACAAGTTGTTATTTAGCAATATTGTGACAAAAAATAAAGATCTTCTGGAGTCTGCTATCAGAGACCTCAGTGCCGCCACCATCTCTGTCAAGTATACTCAGTCTAATTTGGTGTGTTATGCCAAGGAGATTGGCATAGGAGCAGGACGAGAGTCTCAGATACACTGCACATGCCTTGCATGTGATAAAGCAAACACTTGGTGGCTATGACACCACCCATCAGTGCTTTCCATTAAGTTTAAAGCAGGGTTGAAGAGAGCAAAAATCTCCAATGCCATTGATCAGTATGTGGCTGATACCAACTGGTAAGGGTGAAGACCTGATGAAATGGAAAGCACTGTTCAGGGAGGTTCCTGAGTTACTCACTGAGGCTGAGAAGAAGGAATGGGTGGACAAGCTGAGTAGCATATCTTTCAGCCTCAATGTTTTCTTTCCCTTCAGGGATAATGTAGTCTGAGCTAAAAAGGAGTTGTGTGGCCTACATTGTCACTCCATCTGGATCTATTGCTGACAAGGTAGTGATTGAGGCAAGCAACAAAATGGGGATCATCTTGGCTCATACAGATCTCTGTCTCTTCCACCACTGACCTTAGATGACATTGACTCCTAGTCATAGATAATCATGTATGGGATCTTGAAAGTACCTCTTTTAAAAAGAGTCATTTGTATCTTAATATGTGAATCTATGGTTTTAGGTAGTTGGGTCTTACTTATTTGAAAGGTATAGCGTTCTAGCCTATGGCATCACATGCAGAGGCTTGTTTCTGTAAAACCTGAAAGCAACCCTCCCTCCTGGAGTCAGCTTTCCGGAAAAAATCTCTGTGAGACACCTAAATGCAGGTAACCAGGAGAAGCCAAGCTGCCTTATGATGACAAGTCCACCCTGTGGATTGCTCTCTCCAGGGCTCATTTCTTCATGCCTCTCAGGAGATTAGCTTTTTGCCCCCTCCACCAACAGCCAATTTTCCCCTGGAAACTGGATCCTTAGCAGGATCTAGATATTGCTGATACTGTTCTTCCTTTCTCCAGAACTGCTTATAAACATTGTTAGCTACTTAGTAAACTGTTTGGTACAAACCTACAAACAGACCCAGTGTTCTGTATAGAGCTTTGCACAAAAAGTGAGCAGATATGGACAGCGTGTATATTTGTGGGCGTAATAGGGGGTTGTCAGTGCCTTCCTGTACCAAGTAGGAGATAACTAGATATATGTTCCTGTGTTTGTAGTCCTGAATGTTCACACAGAGGATGCCAGTGGTCAGTTGTAACCTTTGGACAGTTAGCCTTATCTTAGTTTTACCTTCTTTACACTAATCTAAATAAACTTTTAAAAGTTAAATAAAAGTAGGTTTTAAAAAAATCTAAGCCTATAGCAAACACTTAATCTATGTTGAAATAGCAATAGCAAGTTAAGATACCAGGGACTTCGAGAATGTTCCTGAAAGATGTAAACCTACATGATGTAGGTAGATGTGGTTAGGAGTGAGGAGATGAAGCAAAGCCAGTGTTTTCTTGTTACATTCTGTTTATTTAATTTATGATTTTTTAGGTTTTACTATAATTCCGTTATTATCTGCTTCCCTTTCCTTCCTCTCACATTTACCACATACCTTGCTTATTTTTCTCTTTAAAATTATAATCTATTTTTTATTGTTGTCCTCTCTCTCTCTCTCTCTCTCTCTCTCTCTATATATATATATATATATATATATATGTGTGTGTGTGTGTGTGTGTGTCTGTGTGCCTGTGTGTCAGTGTGTCTCTGTGTGTGTGTGTTCGTGTTCCAGTAACTTTCCTAGGATTTAAAAAAAATGGTATCTTTTAAGTGAGCTTTTTCATATATCTACAGATGGATTAGTGGTATGGTTTTTTGTTGATTATTAGTATTTTACTTTTTCCTTTATTTCTTAGTTTGATTTTGAAATTTATTTTGGTTTGTATAGATTTTGCATAGTTGGAAAATGTATTTAAACTGCTTTTTATACTTTAATGTTTACACAAGAAATGTTCTGTAGACTGAGAGCTCATTACATACACAGTGGTAAAAATATCAAGTTGTTCCTCTGCCTCCTACTGTCATGATGTATACATATAAAAGATGTATCTGACCTGCCACTGCCCTCCTACTACATCAGACTGATAATTAATTTTCTAAATCATACTGGAGTTTCTTATACTTATAATATACTTCTTGCTCATTCTGATATAGAAACTCTATACACTATGGTCCTACTCATTAAATGTCACTTTAAGTTTGCTTCTCAGAGTAGCTTTAACAATTATATAAACCTGAATAGTTATCTTTAGTTACTGTTGTAGTCTTTACTAAATTTTAATTCACAAGAGTGAAAGAAGCTGGAAAATTTATATTTTCTGTATGTACTACCCTATAGTTTCTGAAGAACTAAAAGTCAAATTGTTAAGTTAATGTAAAAATATCAGTCCACGTTTAATATAAGTTTTGAGTATATAAGTCATAACACATTACAATTTTTTAATATACCATTGTTTCTTTTTCTATTTAATCATTTTATTCATTTAGATTTCAAATGATATTTCCCTTCCCTGTTGTTTACTCCCATAACCCCACATCCCATCACCCATCCTCCCTCCCCTTTGCCTCTATAAGTTTGTTCCTCCAACCAGTCACCCACTCTTGCCTTACCACTCTAGAATGTCCTTACTCTGGGGCATCAAACCTCCACAGGATGAAGGGTCTCCCCTCCCACTGATGTAAGATAAAGCCATCCTATGCTACATATGTATCTAGAGCCATGGATCCCTATATATATATTCCTTGGTTGGGGTTTAGTCTCAGGGAGCACTGGGTGGTTGTGTTAATTGATATCGTTCTTCTCATGGTGTTGCTATCTCTTTCAGCAGCTTCAGTCTATCCCCTAGCTCTTCCTTTGGTGTCTCTAGGGTCAGTTCAATGATTGGCTATGAGTATCCGCATCTGTATTGGTGTGATGCTGGTAGAACCTCTTAGGGAACAGCAATAACAAGCTCTTGTCAGCAAGTGCTTCTTGCCATTAGCAGTAATATTTGGTATTGGTGTCTGAAGATGGAATGAATCCCTACGTTGGGCAGTCTTTGGATGACCTTTCCTTCAGTCTCTGTTCCATTTTTTGTCCATGTCTTTCATTTGGACAAGAACATTTCTGGGTTACCAAATTCAAGATGGATGGGTGGCTCCATCCCTAAACTGAGTGCTGTACCTATCTATTGGATGTGGTCTCTACATGGTCTATCTTCCCTTTGTTTCCTATTTCAGCTAAAGTCATCCCCATTGAGTCCTGAAAGCCTCTTGCTTCCCTGACATTTGGGACTCTATAGTGGTTACCTCCAGTTCCTTATCCTTTAACACTAAATATTTTTATTCAATGTTCTGGCCCTCTGTACTTCTCTACTGATCCTTCCAATACCTGATCTTGCCCTCATTTTATCCTTCCCCCTACTCCCTCCCTACCAGTCCCCTCATTGACTCCACATCCTGTGCTTATTTTGTTCCCCATTCTATGTAGGATTGAAGCATCCACAATTTGGTCTTCCTTCTTCTTAAGCTCTATTTGGTTTGTGGGTGCGTCATGGGTATTCTGAGCTTTTGGGCTAAAATCCTCACTGAGTACATACCATGTATATTCTTTTATGACTAGGTTACTCTACTCAAGGTGATAGTTTCTAGTTCCATCCATTTGTCTGCAAATTTCATGAAGTCATTGTTTCTAATAGCTGAGTGTAAATGTGTAAATGTACAAAATTTTCATATCCATTCTTCTATTAAGGGACATTAGGGTTTTTTCCAGCTTATGGCAATTATAAATAAGGCTGTGATAAGCATAAGGGAGCATATGTCTTTGCTCTATGTTGGAGCATCTTTTGGGTATATGCCTATTGGTGGTATAGCTGGGTCTTCGGGTAGAACCATCTATAAATTTCTTATGAACCACAAGATTAATTTTGAAAGTGGTTTTAGCAGCTTACAGTCCCACAAGCAATGAAGCAATGTTCCTCTTTCCCAACATCCTTGCTAACATCTGCTATCACCTGAGATTTTGATCATAGCCATTCTGATCAGATTTAGGCAGAATTACAAGGTTGTTTTGCTTTGCATTTCCTTGATGACTATTGATGTTGAACATTTCTTTAAGTGCTTCTCAGCCATTAAAGAATCCTCAGTTAAGAATTCATTGTTTAGCTCTGTACCCCATTTTTTAATAAGGTTATTTAGTTCTCTGGAGTCAAACTTCTTGAGTTTTTGTATACATTGGATATTAGCACTCTATAAAATGTAGGATTGGTAAAGATCCTTTTTCAGTCTTTTGATTGCCTTGTTGCCCCATTGACACTGTCCTTTACCTTATAGAAGTTTTTATTTTATTTTATTTTTTAAAATTTTATGAGGTACATTCTGCCAATTGATAATCTTTTAGAGTAGTATTTGATGATTTTTTAATTTCTGTATTTTCTGCTCTTATGCCGCCTCTTTCACTTCTGATATTGGTAATTTGAATACTCTCTCTGTACCCTCAAGTTAGTTTGGTTAAGTATTTATCTATCTTGTTGATATTCTCAAAGTACAAGCTCCTAGATTGGCTGATTCTTTGCATAGTTACCTTTATTTCTACATTTCAGTCCTAAATTTGATTATTTTCTGCCACCTATTCCTCTTTGGTGTACTTGCTTCTTTTTGTTCTAGAGCTTTTAGATGTGCTGTTAAGATGTTAGTGTATGATCTCTCCAATTTCTTTATGGAGGCACTCAGAGCTGTGAGTTTTACTCTTAGCACTGCTTTGATTGTTTGCCCTAAATTTCAGTATGCTTTGCCTTCATTTTCAGTAAATTCTAAAAACACCAACCGAACAAATAAACTCTTTAGTTTTATTTTCTTTATTTCTTCCTTGACCAAGTTATCATTGATTAGAGCATTGGTCACATTCCATGTGTATCTAGGCTTTCTGTTGTTTTGCTGTGGTGGTCACATAATGTACATGGGATTAATTCAATGTTCATGTACCTGTTAAGGCTTGTTTTCTCACCAATTATATGGTCAGTTTTGGAGAAGGTATAATGAGGTGCTGAGAAGAAGGTATAATGTTTGTTTTAGGGTGAAATGTTCTGTAGATATCTGTTAAATCCATTTGCTTCAAAATTTCTGTTAGTTTTACTGTGTTCATTTAGGTTCTGTTTCCATGATATGCCCATTGGTTAGAATAGGCTATTGAAGTTTTCTACTAGTATTGTGTGAGGTTCAATATGTGCTTTGAACTTCAGTAAAATTTCTTTTAAAAATGTGATTGCACTTGCATTTGGGGCATTGACTTTCACAATTGAGAGTTCATTTTCATTGATTTTTCTTTTAATGAGTATTTAGTGACACTTACCATTTTTTTTTTGTTTGATAATTTTTGGTTGAAAGTCTATTTTACTGGATATTAGAATGGCTACTACAACTAGTTTCTTGTGACCCTTTACTTGGAAAATTATTTTCCAATCTTTTACTCTAAGGTAGTGTCTGTCTTTATCACTGAGGTTTGTTTCTTGCATTAAGCAAAGTGGTCCTGCTTACATATCCAGTCTGTGAACTTATCTCTTTTTATTGGGGAATTGAGTCCATTGAGGGGGAAGGATATTAATGACCAATAATTGTTTCTTCTTGTTAGTTTTGTTGTTAGAGGTAGGAATATGATTATGTGGTTGTCATCTTTTGGATTTGTTGTGAGAAGATTAAAGATTAATTTCTTGTCTTTTGTTGGGTATAGTTTTCTTCCTTGTGTTGAAGTTTTCCATCATTCTCTGTAGGGCTGGAATCATGGAAAGATATTGTTTAAATTTGCTTTTTCCAGAAAGTGTCTTGATTTTTTTCATCTTTGGTAATTGAGAGTTTTGCTAAGTATAGTAGCCCTCACTGGATTTTTCTTTTTTGGGGGCCCGGGGGGTCTGTATGAAATTCACCCATGATCTTCTGGTTTTAGAGTCACTGTTGAGAAGTCTAGTGTAATTCTGATAGAGCTGCCTTTGTATGTTACTTGACCTTTTTCCATTAACACTTTCAATATTCTTATTTTGTTCTATGCATTTGGTGTTTTGATTATTATGGGACAGGAGGAATTTCTTTTCTGGTCCAATCTTTTGGGTGTTCTGTAGGCTTCTTGTATGTTTATAAGAATCTCTTTATTTAGTTTAGGGAAGTTTTCTCTTATAATTTTGTTAAAGATATTTACTGGCCCTTTGAGTTGGAAATCTTCATTCTCTTATATACCTATTATTCTTATGTTTGGTCTTTTCATTGTTTCCTGGATTTCTTGAATATTTTCAGGTAGGAGTTTCTTGCTTTTTTTGTACTTTCTTTGACTGTTATGTGAATATCTTCTATGGTATATTCTATGCCTGATATTCTCTCTTCTATCTCTTGTATTCTGCTAGTGATGCTTGCCTCTGTGACTCCTGCTCACTTTCCTACGTGTTTCATATCAAGTGTTGTCTCCCTTTGTGTTTTCATTATTGTTTCTATTTCCATTTTTAGATCCTTCAGGGTTTTGTTCAATTCCTTCACCTGTTTGATTGGGTTTTCCTTTTTCTTTGCATCCTCTTTAAGGTTTCTATTTATTTACTTGTGTTCTCCTGTATTTCTTTAAAATAGTTATTTCTATTCTTATTTAAGTCCTCTGTCATCTTGATGAGATGGAATTTTGGGTCTGAATCTTACTTTTCAGGTGTGTTGGGGTATCTAGAGCTTGCTGTGGTTGGCTTACTGGGTTCTGATATTGCAACATAGTACTGATTTCTGTTGCTTATGTTCTTCCACTTGCTTCTTGCAATCTGGATATCTCTGATGTTAACTGACCTTGTTGTATCTGATTGGAGCCTGTTCCTCTGATGAGCCTGGGATCCTGGGTGTGTCAGACTCCTGAAGGTCAAGCTATCTCTGGGCGTGGGAGGGTTCTGGGAGGCTAAAGCATGGCTTCCTCCTTGGGAACAATTGCAAACCAGAAGGAACCCTCTTGCTAGGTAGTATTCCTGTGTACCCTGTGTCCTGGAGGGTCTCAATAAGGCCACTTATTGAGCAGGGTTTACAGCCTCATCTGTGTCCTTGATATGTCATAACTTCTGAGGGTTAAGTTCTTATTAGTTTTTAATAAAAGTCTCTAGTCTCACATTTTCAAAGATAATTATCCAGCCCTTTATGACTGTTTAGGAGCACAGATACACTGTGAATCTATTTATACACAAGCCATTGTAATTTATATATTTGAGTATTCTTTTTAGATGATATCTTGCCAGGGTCTAGCCTAGAAATACCTAGTTGGTGAATAAGAAAACATAGAATTGTGATACAATACTGATAGGCTATTTCTTTTTTCTCTGAGAGCCTGTGAAAATGGAGTCAGTGTATTCATATAAACTTGACTCTGCCCCAGTCTTTTATTGAAATCATAAAAGGAAGTGGGGTTGCAAAGTTCATAGGGGTTGGTTAAATGTTTCTCTATTTTCCTTTGCCAAAATTTTCTTGTGATACAGAATAGTATAAATTTAGAACAGAAAAAAGGGAACTATATAATCTCAAACATAAAAATTTTACAGCAAGCACAATTTTTATATCTCCTAACCACCAGTCTCCAGTGAGGTAAGGGGCAGCAGTATTGTGGTTACAAAGTCAGTATCTTTCCGATGTGTGTGAGACAATATGGCTTCATATAAGGACAAACACGATGTTGTACTCTTGACTTTGCAGTGTTTGTAATTTTTGGACCCCATCTGTCTATCTATAAAAACATACTCACTTAACCTGTATAGAGAATTCCTAGGGGACTGCCACTATCATCCCTGAACACCCTCCTCCCCACACCCCCCAAAAAAACCACTGCTGACCTTCTGGGAAATATCTGTATGTTATTAAATCCTCAGTTATACAATAACAATATCTGCTTTTATTATATAGACTTGAGACAAAGCCTGGAAGAACAGCCACAGATTTACCCATCTCTGCCCATGACTATAGGTTATTTTCATTTCCACCTTGAGTGAGTGACTGTAATATACATTTCTAATGAATTCATGAATAGTCTTCAGTTTAAAATCATTGGCCATGTCTAGTTTATGAATATCAAATGGTTTCTTACTAGGTCTTGTCAGATCACCAAATGCCAGTTTAATTAAGGACAAATGAATAAGAAGGAACAGGATATAGATAAAGAGAATGATAAGTACTGAGAATACTTGCAGAAATGACATCAAAAGGTGCTTGTGCCAAAGAAGCAGGCTTTAGGGCCTCTCAGTACTCTTACTGCAGCCTACAAGAGGCCAAAGCCTCATGCTCTGAGACATGGTATCCCCAGCAAATTTTTCTTTTTTGTCATGAGGGTTCCCAAGCATCTGGAGCTTAATGTGAGGTATCTCCAACAATATCTCTTTATATATAGTTGTCTTGGTTTTGGTTTTATTGTAGTGAAGAAACAACATGACCAGGGAAACTATTATAAAGGAAATCATTCTGTTGGGGCTCACTTACAGTTCCAAGGTTCAGTTCATTATCATCATGACAGAAATCATGGCAAAAGTCAGGCAGCCAGACATGGAGCTAGAGGAGCTAGGAATCCAACATCTTAAACCAAAGACATCCAGCATGAGACATGTCACTACAGGGAGCAAGGAGAAGGCTTTCTCTTATACTGGGTGGAGTCTGGTTATAGAAGGTCTCCTACAATAAAGCAACACATTCTAATAGTGCCTCTCCCTGTGGCCATGCATACTCAAATCTCCTCAATAGCTGAGAATGGCCTTATTTAGCTTGACTACTTTAGAACTGAAGTCTTCAGCATTTACCTCACTGGGGGCTGATCCTTTTATTTTTTTATTCCTCTTATGAGTTTGTGTGAAGTGTGTGTGTGTGTGTGTGTTAGTACTTCTGTGTCAAAATGGTCAGAGGACAAACTCAGCTAGCTATCCTTGCATTTCATTTTGTTTGACACTCTGTATTTTCATTATTCACTGCTAGGTACTTCTGGAGAGAAAATATTTTTTTTCCTCCAGTATTCTCTAATCTTTCCTCAGAAACACTGCTATTTTAAAATGTACTTCTATTCCAGAATTTACATGAGTCCTGAGAATGTGAACTCAGTTCCATAAATTAGTTAATATATTCTTTATCTATGGAGCTTTCTTGCCACACTATATTTCTCTCTGTGTCTCTCTGTACTTTTCTGTCTCTGGGTCTCTGCCTCTGTCTCTCTCTCTCTGTCTCTGTCTCTGTCTGCCTCTCTGTCTCTGTCTCTCTCTCTGTCTCTTTCTCTCTCCTTCTACCTTCTCTACTTTCTCTTTCTTATCAAGTTGGTAATCAATAATTTTTCTTCACCACATGTTGCCACTGTTGTGATATGTCACATCAGGAATCAGGAGAAATAGGACTACTTATTGAATTAATATAAACTGTTCCCTATTTTAATCTCTTTATCTTTAGTATTTGTCACAGGGATTAAAAAAATGGCAATTGTAGCCATTTTGTCAATAAATATCTTGCCTGTATATATTAATTAAGTTATAATTTGTTGTCATCAAGCTAAAATTGTACAAAAGTTTTCTTATGAGAAAACTACTTTGATAGATATTTGTTTGAAATTCTTGGCTTCAGGCTAAGTCAAAATATTATGAAAAATGTGTTGGGATATTTAATGTATTAAGATATCTAAAAAAACATAAAGAATACAATAATGTGGGCATGGTAACTTGTAGGTTGCTAATAATGTTTGCACTATAAGTAGTCATTTTATAATAAATTTATGGGTTATAGCCTGTTACTCAAACATAGGTTTCATTTACCACATTGAGGATATACTAAAAGAGTAATGCATGATGGGAGGGGAAATAAATAAGCTTTACTTGTGTTTTAAAGCCAATTGCAATTCATTATTTTTCAATTATATTTTAGAGTATATTAGTACTATGACATGTTACTAGGGTTAAGTGTATACATGATTCATAATAGCATTTCAACTGTATACATACATTTAACAAATGTATTTGATTTTTAAAATTATATAATTTGAATAATATGTTTTTTTCCTAAATTCATACAATACTTTTCAATAATGATATCTTAGGTTTGTATAAGGTTGAAAAGAGAAATCTTTCTTTCAAGTATAACATCAATTGGTTACATAAAATTAAACTAAATTAAGTAAAGGAATAAGAGAAAAATTTTGTCTAAGGAACAGTATTCTATAATTTTAAAAAGTTAAGTCCATAATTTTAAAGTGTAAGTACTCTGGAGCATAGCTTTAAATAACTTAAAACATAAACACACACGTACACACACTCACACACAAACATACACACACACATATACTACTATTAAAAAGTAGCAGTCATGGCAAATATATACATATAATGTCTATTTTAATGGTACTTGTCTTCAAGCCTTTTCCTCATCTGTCCCTTTCTTGGCCATGTCACTCTGATAATACCATATTTAGTTTTAATTATTAATTTATTTCTCCTATTTTAAACAATAAATTCCAAAATGGAAAAGATGCCACTAAAATTAGTGTCTCCTGAAAGAAAAACAATTGCATCAAGATCTGGAGATTCCTATCCATGATAGATATCCTTTTAGTTCTTAATAGTTACCCCATACTGAGGCCATTACTGATATATATGATGTCAGTAAAGGATAGGTTGTTGTCTAAATTAATCTAAGATATAACTATGAAAAGTTCTTGTCTACTTTTAAAAGCCATGGCTAACTAAAAACTGACAATCATGGGAGATAGGACCAGAAATTATGATCACAGGATAGGAACAGAAGACAAGCAAACTAGATTTATAAAAATTGCATTGTGGAAATCTTATTCTGGAAACCAGCTGCTTCAACTTAATGAAAATGACCATGGAGATGAGAGGAGGTTTGTCGAGAAATATCAAGAGACAGGGAGGGAAAACAGGAGAGAGGTGTAGTGCTATTTTATAGTATTTATTTGTGAAATTTTCAACAATAAAAGAAAAAATATTTAAAGGAAATGGCTTGTGACATACAGAAATCATAAAAATAGAGTAAATGATATTTATTTTGTTTGTAAAGTTTTCAAAAGCATGCTAGTATACACTGCAACATATAATCATACACATAACTCTGAAATGTTCAATGTGAAAGTGTTTCAGAAATCAATTGATTAAAGCACTTTCTGCATATGTGATACTAGATCACAGATATTACTGTGTTTCTCCAAGGGTTTACTTGATTTCACTTTTAAAGATAGTTCATATTAAAATATGAGTGATTAGGAGAATAAGAATTCAATTTACTTTGAAGATTTTCTGACACTAAAACATCCTTTTTTCTTAAAATCTTGCCTTTGCTAAAGATGAATCATGATAAGGAATAGTGTGACATTGAGCTTGTTTTGGAGATTGGCAAGAAAACCATCTTAAGGCAAATGTTACTTCTAATTACTTCATTGGTAGGGGGAAGGTGAGTGAATCCTTCCAGAAAAATCACTTGTTTTTTACTTTACTCAGGAAACAACATACAGTCTACATATCTTATTCATTATCTATTTATTTCATATATTTGTTTTTGTTGTGTTTTCTTGGAATTACCCAATCTACAATGTAAGCTTGAAAATAAAGATGCATAATCATGATTGTAACTTGTTTCCATACAGTATGTTATTCATAATTGAATCAAAGAAGAACAAAATAGAAAATGGAAAGAATATGTGATAAGCATAAAAAAAACATAAATCAGAAGAAAGGTAACATACATCCTAAATACACATATCTAGTTAAATATCTGATCTTAGATTGTGAAAATGTAAACTAGGAAGTTCTTACTCACCTAAGATCCCATAAGTAATCCCCTCTGGAATTCAATCTGTATTTAAATACATGAGATTATTAGAAATATAATGTATTGAACTAAGTTGGAATACTTAGAACATGAGGAAATTACTGGTTTCTGTGTTGGTTTTTTTTTTTTCTTTGTTTGTTTATGAACTTTGCACAAAGTCAGAACATCTGAGAAGAAGAAACTTCAGTCAATAAAATGCTTTCATAAACTTAGCTTGTAGACTAGTTTATGGAATCTTTTCTGGATTAATGATTGTATTGGAGAATCCAGTCTAAGGTTATAAGGAAGGATGGTCATACAGATGCTTCTGAATTACATAATAAAACAAACTGGAATAGTCATGAGGAACAATTGACTACATAGCTCTTTCCTGTCCTCAACTTCAGTTCTAACTGAAGGTTCCTACCTTGAGTTTCTGCTCTGTGTTACACAATGTTGAACTCTTATCTGTGAATTGTAAGAAATAAATACCTTCCACCTTAAGTTAGTTTTTAGTAGCTTTATCACAGAAATTGAAAAAAAAATCAGAGTAGTTCTGTTACAAAATTTTCCTGTATATCTTTCTTTATGAGCAGCAATGTTTGGATGGAAGGTTAAATTATCATGCCACTCTTCTTCAAATCAAGTTTAAAGATGCAAAACATGTGAAGATGTAACATTATCTACTTTGATTTTTCGAATATGTACATAGAACCATACTTAAATGTATACTCTCTACATCAGTATATAATAGATAATTCATAATACTTAGCATATGTGTATAGCTCATAAAATATTTACCTGGTACTGTATAGTCATTCAAAATGTTTAATTTTATTAGGCATTTTCCAATCTTCAATTTGTTATTATTTTTCTGCAGAATTGGTATATTAATTTTAATATTAATTAGGTTTTACAAATTAAAACAACTTTTAAGAACTTCCTCAGATCAATTTTCTTCTAGAATTATTCTCAAGATACTTACTAGAATCAATTTCCAATCAATGAAAAGTGTGTACCTATTGCGGGAAATATTAAAAATGAAGGAATAGTATAGCATGTTCCCATGCTATGCTCTTGTTCTCTCAGTCCAGTTGGCTGGCCATCCATGCACTGGTGAGCAATGACTGACCTGCTTTTACCTCGTGGAGCTCTGAGTCAGAGCTCCATGATCTCTCTACCCAGCTCACTAGGTTCCCACTGGTGGGTTGCTTCCATGTCAGCTCCATGCTTCAATGCCCCCATGACCTCTGTGGTGCACGTCAGGCAAACCCATGCTTTGCCATTGTATCTTTCTCTCTGGAATCCAGATAAGCAGCAATGTGAAGGAAAATACAGCAAAAACTTAGCTCAGAAACAATAGTAACTCAATCTCTGGGCATAACAACTAAAACCTAATCTTGTAAGCCTTATTTAAATCTGATTCCTCTGGTGGTAAATCCTTGTGGGTCTGCCATACCAAGAGACTGTAGTAGCTACATCTTACCTATCTGCTGCCCCATTCCCAAAAGCACTCTCTCTCTCCCTTCTGCTTCCTCTTTTCCAACCTCCAATCTAGAAGTGCCTCCAAAGCAACCAGTGATTGGCTCATTTATTCATTAGGGGATTGATTCACTAGAAGTCACAGGTATAACTCACTACTTGTCTTAAGTCCCTCCCAGAAGGGCAGAATTAGCATCAAATTACAAACAACTCTGGGGCTATCCAAAACATGTACCTACAAGTTTATTATATGATTATATTATTTTATATCATGATTATTTCCATTAAGTAATAGTAGAAACATATTTATATTATTACTGTAGTTATGTCCAAATCTCAGGGAGCCCAAAGTCCACCATGGGGCCAATTCCGATGAAAACCCAGAAGGGTCTTTATTACATGCACACTGGGAAGTTCTCTCACTGTCCCCAATTGATGCAGGTCAGAGTGAGAGCTCAGAGTCTAGGGGTGTAGGATATTTATTGCAGTTGTAGCAAGCTTGTGGAATTTTTACATGTGTCATCACATTAAATAATTAGTTAATTAGTTAATTAATTTTTAGAATTGCATTTCTGATATAATCTGCAGGAACTTAACATGGTTCAAGCCACCTGACAAACAGCATGACTAAGGTTATCTGTTCTATGTAAGATGTGCTAAGTTATCTATATGAACTTTGATCCTGCTAGTAGGATGTTTGTTCAAGTGGACTTTAAAGATTTTTGTCCCCTGGAATTGGAGTTTAGCGCCTGTTCTTGGATAAAATGAAGTTTCTTCAGAAACGGAGTTGGTTGGGCTTTACAACAATTACATGGTATTTTCTAATCAGAAAATTTAAATATCATTCAGAAATCTGGAGTTATAAATTTTCATTTACATCTGTTGCAGTTAAGACCAGGATTGGCACTAATGAATATATAGAAATAGTAAAGCTTACAAAAAACTTTCAATCACATGTATTAAGAATTAACTGCTACTGCTTTGAGCACAGTCTTTTTTTTTTTTTTCACTCTACCAGATAATAGGATAGAGGTTTCCTAAAGTATATATCACATTATGTTGGAATGAAGCAAATAAGAACATTGTTATTAGTGTTTCTGCTGGCTGCATGTATCCTGGCTATACAGTGGGAGGATCCATAATACATAATAATCTGAGTGAAGAAAACTTATACCAGTATTAACAGGAGACAGAATGGCTAGAATTTATGGGGCAAATGGACAGAGATAAAATCATTCCACAGAGAAGAGCTGGAGAGATGGATTAAGAAGTATAATTAACAAAGTCATGAGATAAATTCTATTCTGTACTTGTTTGAACAAAGCATAACATTAAGACTTGAAGATTCAAATCCACTTATCAATTATTTAACTGTATTTAAAATGGTAAGTAGAATTTAAAGCAATATAACAAACCCAGTATGTAACTAGTTAAATCATATTTTAGTATCTAGTAAAACTGAGGGACTGATATAAAGCAATATATGATTAATAAATTAGTTGTATAAAAATTTCATAAGTACCAGCACAATTTGTGGAAAATGTTGTCTTATTTCCACTTGATGGTTTGAACTTCTTTGTCAAAGATCAAGTGACCATAGGTGTTTGGGTTCATTTTGGGGTCTTGGGTTCTATTCCATTAATCAACCTGCCTGTCTCTGTACCATGCTGGTTTTATCACTATTGCTCTGTAATAAAGCTTGAGATCAGGGATGGTCATTCCCCCAGAGGTTCTTTTATTGTTCAGAGTAGTTTTTAAATATCCTAGGTTTCTTGTCATTCCAAATGAATTTGCAAATTGTTCTTTCTAATTCTATGAAGAATTGAGTTGGAATTTTGATGGGGATTGCTTAGAATCAGTAGATGGCTGTCCACAAGGTAGACATTTTTACTGTATTAATCCTGCCAAACCATGAACATGGGAGATTTTTACATCTTCTGTGATCTTCAGTTTCTTTCTTCAGAGACTTGAAGTCCTTGTCACACAGATCTTTCACTTGCTAGGTTAGAATAATACCATGGTATTTTATATTATTTGTGACTATTGTGAAGGGTATTGTTTCCCTAATTTATTTATCAGCCTGTTTATCCTTTGAGTAGTGGAAGGCTACTGATTTATTTTAGTTAGTTTTATATCCAGACACTTTGCTGAAGTTGTTTATCAGGTTTAGAAGTTCTCTGGTGTAATTTTTGGGTTCACTTAAGTGTACTATCAAATCATCTACAAATAGTGATATTTTGACTTCTTCCTATTTGTATCTCTTTGACCTCCTTTTGTTGTATAATTGGTTTGGATAGGATTTTGGGTACTATATTCAATAGGAAGGGAGAGAGCGGGCAGCCTTGTTTAGTCTATGATTTTAATGGATTGCTTCTAGTTTCTCTCCATTTAGTTTGAGATTGACTACTGATTTGCTGTATATTGGTTTTATTATCTTTAGATATGGGCCTTGAATTCCTGACCACGATTTTTCCCATGAAGGGGTGCTAAATTTTGCCAAATTCTTTCTCAGCATGTAATGAGATGATCATATCTTTTTTTCCTTCGAGTTTGTTAATATAGTAGCTTACCTTGATGGATTTCTGCATATAGAACCATCCCTCCACCACTGGGATGAAACCCACTTGTTCATGATGTGTGATTGTTTTGAATTGTTCTTGACTTAAGTTCATGAGAATTTATTGAAAATATTTGAAAAAGTGCTCTGAAGTTCTCTTTTTTTGTTGATGGGTCTTTGTGTGGTTAAGGTATAAGCATAATTGTGGCTTCATAGAAAAAATTGTGTGGACCAAAGTGTGGATGCTTCATTTCTCCTTAAAAGGGGTAACAAAATACTCAGAGGAGGAAATATGGAGACAAAGTGCAGAGCAGTGACTGAAGGAAAGGCTGTACAGATCCTTCCCCACCTGAGCATTCATCCCATATACAGACACCGAACCCAGACACTATTTTTGATGCCAAGAATTGCTTGCAGATGGGAGTCTAATATAGCTGTCTCTTGAGAGGCTCTGTCAGAGCCTGACAAATACAGAGACAGATTCTCACAACCAACTTTTGGACTGAGCATGGGGTCCCCAATGGAGGAGGTAGAGAAGGGACTGAAGGAGCTGAAAAGGTTTGCAACCCCATATGAAGAACAACAATATCAACCAAGCAGACACCCCAGAGCTCCCAGGGATTAAACCACCAACCAAAGAGTAGGCCTTGTTGTGCATCAATGGGAGGAGAGGTCCTTGGTCCTGTGAAAGCTTCCAGTGTATCAGGGAAGAAGGCAGGAGTGGGTTGGTGGGAGGAGAAGTACCCTCATAGATGCAGGAGGAGGGGGGGATGGGATAGGGAGTTTCCCGAGTGTAAACCAAAGAAGGGGATAACACTTGAAATGTAAATAAATAAAATATCTAATAAACATTTTCATAAGTATAGAATTAGTTACCAATATGCTTGATATAGCTATTATAAACTATATGACTATATTCAGATGTTAAGAGAAAGTAAGACAAAATGAAGGAAGAAATTACATATTTGAAATATGAAAATACTGTTATATTTTTAAGCTATGTGTGGTGTTGAAAAACCCTGTGTCTATAGAACTCATGACTCATGAGGCTAAAATGTGGATTGCAAGTTCAAGGGTTGCATATATATGATTGCTGGAATTAAAATTGCACTGAATGGGATTATTAGCAGATTCCATTATGCAGAGAAAATGTTTTCTTGGAGACATAGATATATAAACTATTTGACTTGATCCCAAATCAGAAAATAAATTAGACAAAAGAGAAAATAATCTGACATGTTGGAGAATAACAAGTAATGTAGCATGAGGTATTGATGTTGATGGAAATAGAAAGTATTTGGAAAAAGAACATTGGCATTTTGCATATTTTTCCAATCCCATCAAAAAAGGCAAATGAGTTTCAAGAAAAATTTAAATAAAGTACAGCAGCAATAATTATGTTTTCAAAGACAGACTTCAACACATTGGAGGGTTGCAGGAGAAAACATTACTAAGAGAAGTGAGTAGAACATGATTCTTCTCTAAAGCTGTATGAAATAAAGTGTCAAGAGTTACCAAAGCAGTGTGGGGCACAATTTTGTAAGCTTTATCAGACAGAACATGTGTCTATATCCCACATAATGCTTTTCTTTTTCCTTTTTTTGATATTTATATTATTTATATTTCAAGTATTTTCTGCTTTCCATGTATCCCATTCAGAAACACCTATCCCATCCCCCCTCCACCTGCCTCTATGAGAGTGCTCCCATACCCACCCGTCCCATCTGTATTCCCTCCCTAGTATTCCGCTAAACTGGAGCATCGAACACCCTCAGGCACAAGAGTCTCTCCTCCCACTGATAGCAAACAAGACCCTCCTCTGCTAAATATGTGGCCAGCACCATGGGTCCCTCCATGTGTATTCTTTGGTTGGTGGTCCAACCTCTGCAATCTCCAGGGCTTCTGGCACTCTTAGTCTCTCCATGGGGCTGCAAACACTGTCAACTCCTTCAGTCCATTCTCCAACTCCTCCATCTGAAACCCCGTACTCAGTACAAGGGTTGGCTGCAAGCACCAACTCAGTATTTGTCAGGTTCTACATGGGCCTCTCATGAGACAGTTTAGCTTGTTCCCATCAGCAAACACTTCCCAGCATTCACAATAATGTCTGGGTTTTGTAGCAATATATGGGATTTATCCCCAGATGGGGAAGTCTCTGGATGACCTTTCATTCAGGCACTGCTCCACATTTGTCTCATATTTCCACCTGTGAGTATTATGTTCACCCTTCTAGGAAACACTGAAGAATTCATATTTTGGTCTTCCTTCCTCTTAGGCTTCATATGGTCTGTGAATTGAATCTTAGGTATTGGGAACTTTTGGCCTAATATCTACTTCATGACAAAAGTATTGGAAAGATCAGGAATTCAAGGCCCATATCTAAATATACTAAAAGCAATATACAGCAAACCAGTGGCCAACATCAAACTAAACAGAGAGAAATTTGAAGCAATCCCACTAAAATGAGGGAATAGACAAGGCTAGACATCCTCTCCCTGTCTATTCAATATAGTACTTGAAGTTCTAGTTAGAGTAATTATAGAAAAAAATAAATAAACAAATAAAGGCGGTCAAAGGGATACAAATTGGAAAGGAAGAAATAAAAGTATCACTATTTGAAGATAATAATATATTTAATTGGCCGCAAAACTCCACCAGAGAACTCATAAATCTATTCAGCCAAGCGGCAGGATAGAAAATTACTCAAAGAAATCAGTAGCCTTCTTATATTTAAAAGATAAACAGGCTGAGAAAGAAATTATGGAAAGGACATCCTTCACAATAGTCATAACAATATAAAGTATTTTGGGGTGACTCTCACCAAACAAGTGAAAGATCTATACGACAAGAACTTCAAGTCTCGCTGGGCAGTGGTTGCACACACCTTTAATCCCAGCACTCGGGAGGCAGAGGCAGGTGGATTTCTGAGTTTGAGCAAGTCTACAGAGTGAGATCCAGGACAGCCAGGACTACACAGAGAAACCCTGCCTCAAAAAACCACCACCACCAACAACAACAAAAAACAAAAACAAAAAAATTCAAGTCTCTAAAGAAAGAAATCAAAGAAGACCACAAAAGATGTAAACATCTTCCATGCTCATGGATTGGCAGATTTAATATAGTAAAAATGGACATCTTGCAGAAAGCAATCTACAGATTGAATGCAATCCCCATCAAAATTACAACTCACGTCTTCATAGAGTTAAAAAGAACAATTATCAAAATCATTTGGGAAAACATAAAACCAAGGATAGAAAAAAATATTCTCAACAATAAAAGAACTTCTCGGGAAATCAGCATCCCTGATCTCAAGCTATACTACAGAGCAATAGTGATAAAAAACAAACAAACAAAACAAAACAAAACAAAAAACTGCATGGTATTAGTACAGTGACAGGCAGGTAGATCAATGGAATAGAATTGAAGACCCAGAAATGAACCCACCCACCTATGGTCACTTGATTTTGACAAAGGAGCTAAAACCACCCAGTGGAAAAAAAGACAGCATTTTCAACAAATGGTGCTGGTTCAACTGGTGGTCAACATGTAAAAGAATGCAAAATTCATCTATTCTTCTCTCCCTGTACAAAGCTCAAGTCCATGTGGATCAAGGACCTCTACATAAAACCAGATACACTCAATCTAATAGAAGAGAAAGTGGAGAAAATTCAAGAACACATGGGCACAGGGGAAAGTTCATCAACAGAACACCAATGTCTTACTCTATAATGCTCAATGCCTTATATCCGATCCATACAAAGAATTCAAAAAGTTAGATTCTAGAGAACCAAATAACCCTATTAAAAAATGGAGAACGGACCTAAACAAAGAGTTCTCAACTGAGGAAACTGGAATGGTTGAGAAGCACCTAAAGAAATGTTCAAAAACCTTAGTTCTCATTGAAATGCAAATCAAAACAATCCTGAGATTCTACCTCACACCAGTCTGAATAGCTAAGAACCAAAACTCAGGTGAAAGCATATTCTGGTGAGGATGTGGAGAAAGTGGAACACTCCTCCATTACTGGAGGGATTTCAAGCTGGCACAACTATTTTGGAAATCAGTTTGGTAGATCCTCATATAATTGGACATAGTACTACGTGAGGACCCAGTTATGCCACTTCAGGGTATATACTCAGAAGATGCTCAAATATGTAATAAGGACACATGCTCCACTCTGTTAATAGCAGGCATATTTATAATAGCCAAAAGCTGGAAACAACTCAGATGTCCCTCAACAGAGGAATGGATACATAAAATATGGTACATTTACACAATGGACTACTACTTATCTATTAAAAAAAATGAGTTCATGAAATTCGCAGGAAAAAGAATGGAACTTGAAAATATCATCCAGAGTGAGGTTACTCACAAAAGAACAAACATGTTATGTCCTCACATTAATGCTTTACAGAATGAAATTAAAGACAGTTGTTCAGCAAGTGAAAGTCTAGAAACATAAGCCACAATTAGATGAGACTTCTGAGACATAGTAAAAATATTTATCCAGAAAAAATGTAATTTTTCCTGATATAAATATTAATTTACATGAAATAATTAATACCAAAGTAGTAATGATGTGGTGATTATTAAAAGCAATAATTCTCATTTCTTGATCCTCAAACTAAAATAATTTTTAAACTAATTAAATTCATCGAGTTTTTAAAAAGTGTTTTGACCCTGAAATATTATTTCTATTGTTATTTTATTTCCTGATTTCTTTAATTACCTACTGCTAATGTTGGGTTAATCAGAGAAGGTGTCCCATTTTTAATGAATGGCTATCTATCCTTCTCAGACCAGCATTTTCAGTGACTGTGTGTATTCATGATTCACCCAAGAATGATACCACAGTCTCAAGTAGTATGTAAAAGCAAAGATGATTTTATTCTGCAGATGTCCAACACGCTGGGGTCAATCATCTTCCAACATGAATGTGCAAGAGTGAACATGCAGGCCTGACTTAACGCACATTTGGGGAATTCTGGAGAGAGATTGGTGACTTCTATTTTAATCTGTTGGCTCTGTCTCTGGGGACATTCCAGAACCATTGCTGTGTTGTTTGGGGCAGGAACCTGTTGCTGTAGAAGTCTGGAAACTTGTTGAAGATGTCTAGACAAGGCTGATGACCTATTGTCTTTGCCTCAGGCTAGGCAGTGGGGCCATTTCTGAGACCTAGACTTGTCTGGACTTGCCGAGTTCTCGAAAAGAGATTTAGGTTCAATCTCATAAACTGCAAATTTGAAGCATGTTATAGAGTTAGTCTGTCTCATGATAATAAAACCAATAAAATTTATTTCAATTCTAGCTGTCTACATACATACTGTCAGATGTATCACATTCTGTTTATGTTTAATATGATTTTGCTCCTGGATATTGATTTTTTTTTTAACATGGAAAAGGATTAACTAGAAATTATATGATAATATTTGTATTGGAATACTAATTGGGATACAAAGAGAACAAAGCACTATTTCAGCACTATTCAACATTATCTTAATATAATGCAAACAAGAAATTTTACTGTAACAATATTTGTTCTTCATTATCTATCAAGATAATTCAAATATATTGCACTTAATTTTTATAAATTATATATTGTGACATAGTTTATTGTAGTGAAGTGCAAAGCCTTGCTTTCAAACTTTTTTAGCATTTAATTTGAAAGCAATTCTTGCTGTTATAATGAGAGACAGAGATGGAGAGAGAAAGAGAGGTAGAGAGAGGTAGAAGAGTAGAGAGTAGAATAGTTAGGCTCTCCATGACCACATGGAGAGATGGGGGAAGGGAATGGGGAGAGAGAGGGAGAAGGGGGGTAAGAGAGCAAGAGAGGCAAGAGAGGAGGCAAGAGAGGGAGGAAGGGGCATCCCCTTTTATAGAGGGCCGGGTCCACCTGGCTCTTTCCAGGCAACTGTGGGGAGAAGCATACCTGGCTGTTGCTGTGGAGTGGAGTTTAGACAGAATGCTAACATTCCCCCATTTTTGTTTAATTAAAAAAAAAATTAGAAAAAGGCAATGGCAAATCAGGAATAGGGTCGTCGTAATATCTGACTGCTTCATGCTGGCATTGGGATAAAAGTGTCTCTGGGAAACCTAGAAGAATGGGTGTGGGGGATGTTTGTCCAGATGTAGGAGAGTTGGCTGTTTCCTTGCTGTGTAGAGTCTGTGGAGCCATCTGAGGATAGATCCAAAGGAATAGGTCCAGTAGAAGCGTCTATATCTAAGAGGAGATTGGAGCATCTGACGGTTGCTCCTATGGAGCTGTACTGGGTATAGTAAGCACGTGGACTTGACAAGATGTTGAAACACATTATTATAGGTAGAGAAATAAGGTTAAGTATGTTTGGGAGAAAGAAAAAAACTTTCTTAATATGTGCATTTTAAACCCAGATGAATCCCACCCTTTGGAATAGGTTGTAAGTGAGAACTTTGGGCAGATGTACTTATCTGAATGGAGTCTATTTGGTCCATGAGAGGCAGATCTGAGTGGATTTTCTGTAACTTATAAGTTTAAAAGAGATAACAACATAAGTTACCAACATGAACAGACTTTGAGATGAGCCTTTTGTAGAGCAGAAGGGACAAGATTAAACAGTTGGATTGTATAGTGGAATTTATTAGTTAGGCAAATTTATACAGACTTAGATAGTATTAGGACAGTGTCATAGCAAGAAGAGGAAATATGAAGCATTTAATTAATAGAAATTGAGTTTAGGTAAGGAGATAGCAGATTACATCTGTGAAAGAAAATTTAATAGCAGTAGCAAAGAGACATAAGGCTAGTACCAGAATAAGAAAACTGGCAGAAATGGCATAGACACACCTTTCCCACTGAGAACTGAAAGCAGAGCTAAGAAGCAGTGGGGGAAGGCAGACAAGTAGGGTGCCCAGCAGGGGCCATGGCCAGACCTGCTTAGCTGGCAAACTAGCTGAACCAGTGGTTGCAGCAAGCCACAAATGAGAGGAGTGGAGGAAAGTCTGCACTATTGGTCCTTAGTGAGAAACTGCCAGTTTAGCAGAGATGGAGAGAGATTGTTTTAGAACAAGATATCCCAGTGGGATGCCTGAAGGGTATGTTTGAAGATCATTTAGTGCCCATTGAGTGTTGGAGATGTTACTGAACTATTCATGCTGGCGTCCCAGAGAAAAGGTTCAGTAACCAGACAGTAAATACCAAGCTAGAAATTCAGGTCATCACATGAAATTTCTAGGGGCTACAGCGAGCAATTTCCCAGAAATTGCCAAGAAGCAATTCAATCTATTACTAGGAATTTAAAAGGGCTGCAAGGATTTATGAACTGCTTTCAAGAAGGGAGCTCACCCAAGAGTCTAAGTCTTAACTTGTAGGTCAGGTAGGAGGACAGTCATAATGACCCGGACATTGAAACACCAACCCTTCAGCCCAGATAGTGTCAGGTTGGCCAGACACTATCCGGCATACAGAATCCCTCCCTCTGATTGGAGAAACTTCTTACCAATAAATATGCTGTTGTGTGTTTTTGGAATTCAGAAACTGTGAAACTGTATGGTGGGTGTGCCTGGATGGTAGCTCCACGTGGTGGGCCAAGGTAGCACTGCTCACATGGTAGAAGTCTGTGAGTCTTGCAGCAGCAACAATAGTGGCAGTGATGGTCTGCTGCATCTGGAAATCCTTATGAGGGATGATGGCGAGTGCCAGCTGAGGGAGTCCATGTTGTGTAGCAGTGGCTGTGGGCGGGAGTAGCAGTCAATGTGGATTCACTCCTCAGACAGCAGTGGTGGCTTCACAATCGCTCCAGGCAGCAGTGGCCGCTTGGAACCTGCAGCAACATGCATAGAAATTCCTGGAGTCTTCAGCACCAATGTTGTGATGGTCATGTGGCTCCAGAAACCCCATCAGGAAAAACAGTTCCACATGGGGTTAATTGAAAAAGGGGAGCAAGGTGGCAGTGAAAAGAGAAGGAGTGAGGGAGGGAGAGAGAGAGAGAAGAGTAGAGAGTAGAGAAGTGGAAGCTAGCCATGACCACATGGAGGAAGGGGAAGGGAATGGGGAGAGAGGGGTAAAAAGTGGTAAGAGAGCAAGTGAGGCAAGAGAGGAGGCAAGAGAGAGAAGAGGGGAAAAGCAGCCCCTTTTATAGTGGGCCAGGCCCACCTGATTGTTGCCATGCAAATGTGGGGAGGCGCATACATAGCTGTTGCCAGGTAAATGTGGGGTGGACTTTAGACATAATGCTAACACTATGATTTATTAATCTTTTGATGTATGTATCTGACATTCACTACAAGATTGTATTATCCAATTTTAGTTTTTATTAAAGTTTCTGTAAATAGGAAAAATGAAAATTTAAAAAGTTGTTCATTTCATTTCTAATTTATATAAATTCTTGCTATGCTTCATACTTTTGCCATTAAATAATGCTATACATATCAAGATGATGAGTTTTCTGAATTACCTATAGGATTTTTTAAAAGACAAGTATGAAAAGGGTGGTAAACTGTGTAAACTCTGTTCTTCAAAACTTTAGCAGCAATTTATGTTTACAAGCAATCTATTAATTTTATCTCTTATGTGTGAAAAAATGCCTAGTTTACTTCATGAAGATTAATATTAATTAAATATGTTTTACTGAATTAAATTAAATTAACTGGACTTCTTTCTATAAAATATATTTAGACTTGTTGGATGGCCATTTTCAATTTTATGTCATCCATTCATATTTAAAGTATAACTAATAAAGGAACCAAAATGTGTTTCTAATAATGTAACTTTAAATAATATAATCCTTCTGTTTTTGCCTGCCTGGTTGTTCTGTTGTTGTTTACTGCCCCAGTACCAGGTGCCCTATAACAAAAGTCACATTCTTTTCACATACAAAAAAGCTATTAGTATAATGGGAGAAGTTCCACAACTTACTCGTTTTGAGACAATTAGCAGCAGGTCTCTGTCTTAGTCTTAGTATTGCCTTTTGGGCCAATAAAGATCAGCATAACCTTCTTTGTCTTCCACAACTCCAGCATGCTTTTTCCTGTTTTGGGTCATCTGAGAAAATGACAAACATTTACATGTAGAAATCTGGTATTGGTACATAGAAATGACAATACCAAATATCTTGCCACAACAGTGGAAAGTCAAGGGTTATATCTAAGTAGTCTTTTGATTCAATATGTGTAGACCAAGGTCATCCCCCAAACATACATGGATAGGAAATACTTCAAAATGTGTTCAACATTATTAATTTTATGAATGCAGATTAAAAAGTTCTACTTTTCCACACACTTAAAATTGACTAAAATCTTGAGAACTAAAGTTCTAAGTCCATCTATTTTCAAGTAAAATTTTTGTGTTATTTTTCCCTTAGAGAAGAAAAAGTTGATTTCAGTACAATAAATAAAACATCAACTACAAATTGTTGGTGAAAACATCTTTATGGTAGGGCATGGTGTCTTCTGGTTATATGATCAGTGGTGAACTAGGTAGGTTATATGGTAGTTGTGATTGTTTTTTTAAGAAAAAATAGAATATTATAAGAATGTCATCTTTACATCTTTAATATTTTTACTTGGTAAGTTCATGGCCAATTAACTGCTCAAACCAAGCAAAGAGTTGACATTTATTACATGCTATGTTATATTAATATTTGGTTTTCTTACATATATTATATATAATAATTAAATATAAATTGCTTATAATAATCATGGCACAATAATGTTTCTCATTATATACATGAGGAGTCTATGCACAGGAAGAAGAAATTTTCTTAGTTAATAGTATTAGTAAATGGCACAACTGGTATAGTAAACATCCAAAGACATCCAAATAGTAGACATGTTGATGTAATAAATTTTCAACTCTATATTGCAAATTTCACTTCCTTATCATGACTAATATAAGAAACAACAAGCAGCCATAATAGATTTTGACAGTCAACAATAGCCACTGCAAAAACAAACAAACAAACAAAAACCAGAAAAATTTACAACTGCTTCTCAAACAAAAGACAAATGGAATTAAAAGAATGAAAATCTTCTACACACACACACACACACACACACACACACACACACACACAGATACATACCTGCCATGAGAGTAAAGATATAGACTATATCCTGGAAGAAAATTTTGCTAGCTGTACTTTACAAAATGAGTTAATATCAAGAAAATACAAAGACAGTAAAAAGTACACACAAAAACAATAATATTGCTAATTTACAAAGGAACTAGTAAACAGAAAATAAAAATATTAATAAATATATTGTAAATGTTTTCAATACTGTTTGCAATCACACAAATTAAAATTAAACCTACTTTGAAGTTCCATATCACACCATTCAGAAGGTCTATCATCAGTAAAACAAATGACAAGACACTACTGATTAGATTTTCTGGAAAGGAAAATATCTGTCTACTCTTGGCAATAAATATAGCTATGCAGTCATTGTGAAAATCAGTGTGGAGGCATCTGAAAGTAATATATATATATAAAATTTGTCTACCTCTCTTCTATAGTCCTTCTCAATTACTTTCATTAGTCTCTTAAACATTTTGTTGAATATGACTTTCGTTTCCATGAAGAGGTATATCTTTTGGTTCAGTAACTACTATGAATGCAGTTCTTTTCTTGGTATCTTTTTAAACACAATTGTCATTGTTATATCAGATGGGTATCTAGTTTTTGTGTATTATTCTTGCATTTGTTACTGTGAAGAAATGTTATCAAGTCCAAGAGCTCTATATATGTGTGTATGTATGTATGTATGTAATTTTGTTTTATATTTTCAATTTATTTTATTTGCTTAACCCCCCAAAACACTATAGTAGTTAGATAAAAAGGGTTCAGAAACACTCCTTCCTTTTCTAATTTATGAAAAAAATTTGAATAAAACTAGTATGTCCTCTTCTTTGATGGTCTAGTGAAATTATGTACTACTATTTTTCTAGTTCTATAATCTTGTATTTAGATGGTGGACTTTATTACTGATGTAATAACAATGATGGTAATTGAGCTTTTTCACTTCTGTATTTCATTATGGTTTAATTTGTATAGGTCTGATATGTCTTGAAATTTATTCATTCATTTTTTTATTTTCGAATTTAGGGGTGAAATAAGAGTTGTACACATATCTATAAGATTCTCTGAATTTTCTTAGTGTCTATTGTAATCTTTCACTCTTGACCACTTATTTTGTATGTGCTTTTTCTTTCTTTTCATTAATTTGGCTAAGGAGTTACTGATACTTATATTTATTTATGTATTTATGTTATTAGTTATTTTATTTATTTATATTTCAAATGATGTCCCCCTCCCTGGTTTCCCCTCTGCAAACTGCCATCCCATCCCCCTTCATCCTGCACCCATCCTTCCTCCCTCTCATACCTTATGGCTCTACCATGCGCCAACTCTGGGGCATTGAGATTCTACAGGACCAAGGGCTTACCCTCCTATTGATGCAAGATAAGGCCATCCTCTGTGGCATATGCACCTTGAGCTATGAATCCTTCCATGCATACACTTTTGTTGGTGCTTTAGTTCCTGGGAACTCTGGGGTATCCAATTAGTTGAAACTGGTGTCTTCTTATGGGGTTTCAATCCACTTTAGCTTCTTCATACCTTTCCTTAAGTCTTCCATTGGTGTCCTAATGTTCTGTTTGATGGTTGGCTGCAAGCATCTGCATCTATACAAGTCAGGCATTTATTTAGCCTCCCAGGGGACAGGCTCTTGTCAGCAAACATTTCTTGGCATCAGCAATAGTGTTTGTGATTGGTGTCTGCAAATGGGATGCATGTCTTAGGTTGGACAGTTTCTGTATGGCCTGTCCTTCAGTTTTTGCTCCACTCTTTCTCCCAGCATTTCCTTTAGACAGGAACAATTCTGGGTTAAAAATTTTGAGATAGGTGGGTGGCCACATCCCTCAATCGGGGCCATGTCTATTCACTAGATATGGTCTTTACAGGTTCTAGCTCCCATTTGTTTGGTGTTTCTACCATTGTCATCCCCTTGGGTCCTGGGAACCTCTATTCGGTTTTATACCATCGTGTGGTTGCTCCCTCAGTGGGAAGGGATGTCTTGCCATGGGCTCTCTGAGGCTCCCCCTTCTCCTACACCTCACCACACTCCCATAGAACATATTCTCCTAACTCTTTATATTTTTATAAACACATCATCTGGTGTTGTTACACCACAACACCAGATCTAGAAACTCTGCAGGTTGGCATTACATCTAGGCTACTGCAAGAAACCCACTCTCAGCTCAGAACTGGTAAGCCCCTATTCCTGCTGGTCAGAGCAACAGTCTATGGTGCCAGGGGAGAGTTCTTGTGCTCTGAGCTATCCCTGTGCTGCCCTGACCTTTGTTTCAGAACATATTCCCTTGGGTGAAATATTCCTCTATCCTTTTGAGACAGTTTCTTTCTCGCAGCTGAGAATTCCTAGCCGGGCCTGGACAACTGCTTTCTTAGGAGCACCGACTCTGAGAGTTAGTCTCCAGTCCCCATGTGTCTTGCCCTTTGGTGAGTCTGCTATAGACCCATAGATTAGAACTCCCCCCTCCTCCCTCGCTTGCAGCCTGCTGCAGCTACTAGTCCAGCTGTTTCACCTGAGAAGCAGGTCTGGCCACGCCCCCTGCCAGGAACTCTACTTGCTTCCCTTCCCCTTCTGCTCCTTATCTCTGCTCTTGGTTATCAGTGGGAAAAGTGGGTCTGGCCTCACACCTTGCATCCTGCTGGAGGCCCAGTGGACTTGCTTCCCATGAGCAAACTTCTGCTGCCCTCGCCAAAGCTGCCACTGGGCCCTGCCAGCTTGTCCACTATTGCAATTGCTTTTAGATGTCCCACTGCAGTATCAAGAAAGCTTTCACTTTGTCTGAGAAGCCGCTCTCACACAAGTGAGCCCCAGTCCCAAATCGTGGGCCAAGGTGCCTCTGCCTCAGCAACCACTGGCCCAAAGCACAGTTCTATCCTGACCCACTGACCACGGGGAACAAGACCTGTTTGCCTCTGGCCATCCATGCCAGCCAGTCCTTAGTTCTGCAGTTTAGCAATTCCCATGGCTTGCCTGCCAGCACAGGTCGATCTCAAGTCACTGCTGTTAGCTCTTATTCTGGTCCTAGACAAATATTTCTTTGATAATACAAAAATATACTTTCTTCTACCTACACAACCTGTCAAAGTTACTTAAGATTCCCATGCCTATCCAGTCTTGGTAGGTGACGATTTTTACTACTGCTATTAAATTGTGTTCAATTATAACCAATGTATACAGCTCTCAATCCTGTCAGAAGTTTGTAAATTATTAAGTTTATTACAGACAGAATTCCTAAAGTCTTTAACTGTTTGCCCAGGATGGCAGATTGTCTATTGTCTCAGAAGATATAGACACAACTACAAGATACTGCCTAGATTGTGATATGACAATCACTGAAAATGCAGTAGACAGATTCAGATAACCTGAGTCAAGTCACATGGCTAAAGCAAGGTAAACTATTTCTCGTGTCACAAGTATCCATTCCACGGAGGGAAAAGCCCTGTTTCTTCTGCACTTGAAAGCCAGACTGACTCTGCCCAAGTTGCCATGGAGACCAAAGAGACCAGGGAACTGTTGACTAGTGGACTCTGTCATTTTTTAAAATAATATAACTGCAAGATTATTGTTTACTCCTTCTCAGACTTCTGACTACATTGACAGCTAAGCTTTCACAGATGTAATCTGTTATATCCTCACCTGAACTCAGTCTCCACTAATTAAATGTTTCATATTTCATCCTCTTGCTATGCCACTGTCCTAATATTAACTGAGTCCTTATAAATTTGCCTAATAACACATTCCACTATACGATCCAACTTTTTTATCACAAATTTTGCTTCTCAAAGGGCTCATCTTAAAGACTGCTCATATAATTAACCCATGTTGTTATCTCTTTTATAAACTTTTAAGCTACAGAAAACTCATTCAGATCTAATTCTCATGGATCAAATAAGCTTCATTCAGATAAGTACATATTCCCAAAGTTTCCACTTACTACTACTCCAGAGGGTGAGATTTCTCTGGGTTTCATATGTACATCTTAAGAATTGTTTTCTTTCTCATAAATGTATTTATCTCTACCTATAATAATGTGTTTCAACATCTTGTCAAGTCCAGGCACTTATTACACCCAGGACAGGTCCAGAGAAGAAACCTTCAGATTCTCCAATCATTTTTCAGACCCAGACACTTCTACTGGACCTGTTCTTTCTGACCTATCCTCAGATGGCTTCTCAGACCCTGGACAGCAGGAAGCAGCCAACTCTCCTAAGACTGGACAAACATCTTCCATACTCATACTTCTAGGCTCCTTAGAGACATGGCCCTCAATGCTAGCATAAAGCAGTCAGATATTATGACAGCCCTATTTTTGTTTCACCACCTCTTTCTAATTTTTCTTTTTAATTTGACCAAAGTGGGGGAATGGTTGCATTTTGTCTAAACTTCACCCGACAGTTACCTGGCAACAGTCAGTTATGCTCCACCCCACATTTACCTGGCAAGAACCAGGTAGGTCTGACCCACTATAAAACAGGCTGCTTGCCCCTCCTCCATCTCTAGCCTCTTGTTTCCCTCTTGCTTCTCTCTTTCACTCTTGGGCTCTTCCCTTTCCTCTTCTCTTCCCCATTTTTCCCCCTCTCTTCCCATGTTCATGGCTGGCCTCTACTTCTCTACTCTCTCACTCTCTCTGCCTATCACTGCCTCTAGTACTGCCTTAACTCCACTCCCAATGCCCTGAATAAACTTTATTCTATATTATACAATTGTGTGGCTCATCCCTCAGGGGGAAGTGATGGCTCAGCATGGGCACACTGAGGAACCCTTTCCCCCACACCTCACCATACCCCCATAGAACATATTCATATATCTCTTTATCTTTCTATAAACACATGAATGTTCTATTATGTCAAATGATTTTTCTGTATAAAAGGAGAGAAACGTGAATTTTTTGAGTATTTTTATATAGTGGACTACATTAATGGATTTTCATATATTAAACCAACCTTGCATCCCTGGGATGAAGCTTTCTTGATCATGGTAAATGATGGTTTTGATATGTTGTTGGATTCAGTGTGCAAGAATTTTATTGACTCTTTTGCGTTGATATTCATAAGTGAGATTGGTCTTAAGTTCTCTTCTTTGATTGGGCTCTTGTGTGGTTTAGGTATCAGTGTAATTCTGGCTTCATAGAACAAGTTAGATAGTGTTCCGTCTGTTTCAGTTTTATGAAATAGTTTGAGGAATATTGGTATCAGGTCTTCTTTGAAGGTCTGGTAGAATTCTGCACAAAATCCATCTGACCCTGGGGTTTTTTTATTTGGAGGGTTTTTAATAACTTCTATTTCCTTATGGGATATGACCCTGTTTAGATAGTTTATCTGCTCTTGAATTAACTTTAGTTTGTGATATCTGTCTAGAAAACCATCCATTTCATCTAGATTTTCCAGTTTTGTTGCTTTTATAGTAAGATCTGATGATTTTTTGAAATTTTCCTCCATTTCTGTTGTTATATTTCCCTTTTTATTTCTGATTTCATTAATTTTGGTACTGTCTCAGGCCCTTTAGTTAGTGTGGCTAGGGGTTTATCTATCTTATTGATTCTCACTAAGAACCATCTTTTGGTTTTGTTGGTTCTTTGAACTGTTCTCTTTGTTTATACTTGGTTGATTTCAGCCTTAACATTGACCAAGCTATCATTGAGTAGAGAGTTGTTAAGTTTACACATGGGTGTATATGGGATTTGTGTTGTTTTTACTGATATTGAAGACCAGGCTTAGTTCATGGTGATTTGATATGATACGTTGGATTATTTCAATCTTCTTGTATCATTTGTTTGTTGTTTTGTGACCACTTATATAGTTGATTTTGGAGAAGGTACCATGTGGGGCTGAGAAGAAGGTCTTTTCTTCTGTTTTAGGGTGAAATATTCTGTAGATATCTGTTAAATCCATTTGTTTCTTAACCTCTCTTAGTTTCACTGTGTCTTTGTTTAGTTTCTGTTTCAATGAGTTGTCCATTGGTGAAAGTTGGGTGTTTAAGATTCCCAATATTATTGCGTGGAGTTCAGTGTCTGTTTTGAGCTTTAGTAAAGTTTTTTATGAATGTGGGTATTCTTGCATTTGGGGCATATTGGTACAGAGAAAGACACGTTGATCAATGAAATAAAATTAAAGACACAGAAATAAAACAACACACTTATTGACACTTGATCTTTGATGAAAACACCAAAAATATACAATGGAAAGAAGAAAGCATCTTCAATAAATGATGACGGTCTAACTAGCTGTGTGTATGTAGAAAAATGAAAAGAGAACCATATTTGTCACCCTGCACAAAGATCAAGTTCAAGTAGATCAAGGACCTCTACATAAAACCAGACACACTGAATCTAATAGTAAAGAAAGTAGGAAAGAGCCTTGAGTTCTAGCACAAGGGAAAATTTCCTAAACAGAACTCCAATGGCTTATTCTTTTAGATCAAGAATTAATGAATGCAACCTCATAAAACTGGAAAGCTTCTGTAAGGCAAAGTACTTAGTAAATAAGACTAATAGTCAACATACATATTGGGAAAAATATCTTCACTAACCCCACATATGATAGAAGGTAAATATCCAAAATATATAAGGAACTCAAGAAGCTAACCACCAAAAGAACCAAATATCTCAATCAAAAAATGGGGTATAGAACTAAACAGAAAATTCACAACAGAGGAATCATGAATGGCTGAGAAGCACTTAAAATTTCAAAGTCCTTAATGGTCAGGGAAATGCAAATCAACATGACCCTAAGATTCCTCACACCAAGCAGAATGGCTAAGATTAAAATGTCAGGTGACAACACTTGCTTGGGAGGATGTGGAGAAAGAAGAGTACTCCTCCATTGTTGGTTGTATTGTAAACTGGAAATCAATCTGGAGGTTTCTCAGAAAATTGGAAATAGATGTATCTGAAGATTCAGCTATAACACTCTTGGGTATATACCAAAAAGATGGCCCACAATGCCATAGGGGCATGTTCATAGTGGCCTTGTTTGTGATTGCCAAAATTTATTTACAACCCCGATGTCCCACAACAGAAGAATGGATACAGAAAATGTGGTTCATTTACACATTGGAATACTACTTAGTTATTAAGGAGGAGGACATCCTGAGTTTTGCAGGCAAATGGATGGAACTAGAAAATATCATCCAGAGTGAGGTAACTCAAACCCAGAAAGACATGCATGCTATGTACTCACTAATGAGTGGATATTAGCCAAAAAAGTACAGAATACCAGGATACAGTCCACAGAACTCAAAAGGATAACAAGGCCAGCAACAGGAGAACTCTAGATGCAGGGACTAAGGAACAGCCAGGAGGTAAGAGCCTGCCAGTTTCCACCTGTGGCGGGACACCTCTGCATGGTATAACAGGCCTCCATAGCCAAACAGCACCTGGAGAAAGAGAGCCACTCACCTGTGTGGAAAAGTCAGCAACAGGAGAACTCCCAACATAGGGACTGAGGAATATCCAGGAGGTGGGAGACTTCCAGTTTACATCTGTGGCAGGATTTCTCTGCCTGGGCCACCAGGGCTCCATAACCAAATAGCACTAGGAGAAAGCTAGCCTCCCAGGAGTGGGAACAAGACTGACTGATCAGAGGGTCTCATCTGGAATTCCCAGATCACAGGGACTGAAGAGCAGGGATCTGGTTTCTTTCTGTAGCCTGAGAGCAAATCCCATGACACAGGGCTCCATACTCAAATAGAGCCAGGAGAGAGCTGGTATAACAAGAGTATTGAAACACCTTTAAACAGAGGCATGATCATGACTTCTCCTCAAATTCATTGGACCAAGAGGGACCCTAGCAGAGTCATCAGGACACAGGAAACAAGGGTCAGCTGGGGATTAGATCCTTCCTGCTTCTGTCTGAACCCCAGACCTGACTCTGCACAACAACTCTCCAAACCCAAATTCCTCTCAGAGAGAACAAGTCTCCAATGAGTACTGACATCTAGGCTTGCAGGAAAGATAAGCCACAGTCAGAGAGAGAAAGACCAGCTAACACCAGAGATAACTAGATAGTGAAAGACAAGGGCAAGAACACAAGGAACAAAACCCAAGACTACTTAGCTTCATCAGAACCCAGCTCTCCTACCAAAGCCAGTTCTGGATACCAAAACACACCAGAAAAGGAAGACTCAGACTTAAAAATCACTTATCAAGAGGATGATAGAAGATTTTAAGAAGGAAATAAATAACTCCCTTAAAGAAATACAAGAGAACACAGGTAAACAACTGGAAACCATTAAAGAGGACCCACAAAAATCCCTTAAAGAAGTACAGGAAAACACAACCAAATGGGCAGAATAACAAGAGAATACAATCAAACAAATGAACAAAACCATTCAGGAATTAATAACAGAAAGAGAAACAATAAAAAAACACAAAGGGAGACAACCCAGGAGTTAGAGAACATAGGAAAGAATTCAGGAGACTTAGATGCAAGCATAACCAACTGAATACAAGAGAAGGAAGAGAGAATCTCAGGTGCAGAAGATACCATAGAAAACATGGACACAACAGTCAAAGAATACACAAAATCCAAAAAGCTACTAACCCAAAACATCCAAGATATCCAGGATACAGTGAGAAGGTAAAACCTGAGTATAATAGGTATAGAACACAGTGAAGATTTCCAACTTAAAGGACCAGTATATATCTTCAACAAAATTATAGAAGAAAACTTCCCTAACCTAAAGAAAGAGATGAACATAAATATACAAGAAGCCTACAAAACACCAAATAGACTGGACCAGAAAAGAAATTCCTCCTATCACACTATAGACAAAACACCAAATACACAAAACAAGGAAAGAATATTAAAAGCAGTAAGGGAAAAGGGGCAAGTACCATATAAAGGCAGACCTATCAGAATTACACTAGACTTCTCACCAGAGACTATGAAAGCTAGAAGATCCTGAGCAGATCTCATAGCGACTCTAAGAGAACACAAATGCCAGCCCAGGCTGCTATACCCAGCAAAACTCTCAATAATCATAGATGGTGAAACCAAAATATTCTATGACAAATCAAAATTTGCATGGTATGTTTCCACAAACACAGCCCTACAAAGAATAATACATGGAAAACGCCAACTCATGGAGGGAAACTACACCGAAGAAAAACCAAGAAACTAATCTTTCAACAAACTCAAAAAGAAGATAACCACACAAACATATAAACAACACTGAAAATAACAGGAAACAACAATCACTATTCTTCAATATCTCTTAACATCAATGGTCTCAATTCCCAAATAAAAAGACATAGATTCACAGACTGGATTCATAAATAGGACCCAGCATTTTGCTGCATCCAGGAAATACACCTCCCATTTAAAGACAAACACTACCTCAGAGTAAAGGGCTGGAAAACAATTTTCCAGGTAAATGGCCTGAAGAAACAGGCTGGAGTAGCCACTCTAATATCAGATCAAATCGACTTTCAACCAAAAGTCATCAAAAAGATAAGAAAGAACACTTCATACTCATCAAAGGAAAAATCTACTTCTGGACATATATGTCCCGAATGCAAGAACTACAACATTCATAAAAGAAACTTTACTAAAGCTCAAAACACACATTGAATCTCACACAAAAATAGTGGGAAACTTCAACACCCCACTGTCAACAATGAAATAATCCCATGCCTCCTATCAGATCACTATGGATTAAGGATAATCTTCAATGACAACAACAACAGCAGAAAGCCCACATACACATGGAAGCTGAACAATGCTCTACTCATTGATAACTTGGTCAAGGAAGAAATAAAGAAAGAAATTAAAGACTTCCTAGATTTTAATGACAATGAAAGTACAACATATCCAAACCTATAGGACACAATGAAAACAGCGTTAAGAGGAAAACTCATAGCTCTGAATGCCTCCAAAAAGAAACTGGAGAGAACAAATACTAGCAGCTTAACAGCACAACTGAAAGTTCTTGAACAAAAAGAAGCTAATACACCCAAGAGGGGTAGAAGGCAGGAAATAATCAAATTAAGGGCTGAAATCAACCAAGTGCACACTAAAAGAACTATAGAAAGAATCAATAAAACCAGGAGCTGGTTCTTTGAGAAAATCAACAAGATAGATAAACCGTTAGGCAGACTAACCAGAGGGCACAGAGACACTACGCAAATTAATAAAATTAGAAATGAAAAGGGAGATATAACAACAGATTCTGAGGAAATTAAAAAAAATATCATTCGATCATACTACAAAGGCCTATACTCAACAAAATTGGAACATCTGAAGGAAATGGACAAGTTTCTAGTCACATAACAATTACCAAAGTTAAATCAGGATAAAATAACCATGTAAACAGATGGGTTCAGTGCAGAGTTTTATCAGACCTTCAAAGAAGACCTAATACAAATACTCTTCTATCTATTCTACAAAATAGAAACAGAAGGAAACCTACCCAATTCATTCTATGAGGCCACAGTTACACTGATACCAAAGCCCCACAAAGACCCAACAATAAAAGAAATCTTCAGACCAATTTCCCTTATGAATACCGATGCCAAAATACTGAATAAAATTCTTGCAAACAGAATCCAAGAACACATCAAAATGATCATTCACCATGATCAAGTAGGCTTCATCCCAGGGATGCAAGGATGGTTCAATACCCGTAAATCCATCAATGTAATCCACTACAAAAACAAATTCAAAAAAAAAACCACATGGTCATTTTGTTAGATGCTGAAGAAGCATTTGACAAAGTTCAACATCTGTTCATGATAAAAGACTTGGAAAGATCAGAAATTCAAGGAGCATACTAAACATAGTAAAAGCCATATACAATAAACCCGTGGCCAACATCAAACTAAATGGAGAGAAACCGGAAGCAATCCCACTAAAATCAGGGACTAGGCAAGGCTGTCCTCTCTCTCCCTATCTATTCAATATAGTACTTGAAGTTCTAGTTAAAACAATCATACAACAAAAGGAGGTCAAAGGGATACAAATTGGAAAGGAAGAAATAAAAATATCACTATTTGCAGGTGATATGATGGTATACTTAATGACCCAAAAAACTCCACCAGAGATCTGCTACAGCTGATAAACACTTTCAGCAAAGTGACCAGATACAAAATTAACTCAAGCAAATCAGTAGCCATCCAATACTCACAGGATAAAAAGGCTGAGAAAGAAATTAGAGAAATGACATCCTTCACAATTTTCACAAGCAATATAAAATATCTTGTTGTGACTCTAACCAAATAAGTGAAAGATCTGCATGACAAGAACTTTAAGTCTCTGAAGAACGAAATCAAAGAAGACCTCAGAAGATGGAAAGAACTCCCATGTTCATGGATTGGCAGGATTAATATAGTTAAAACAGCCATCCTGCCAAAAGCGTTCTACAGATTCAATGCAATCCCCATGAAATTCAAATTTTCATAGACTTAGAAAGATCAATTTTCAAATTCATATGGAATAACAAAAAACCCAGGATAGCAAAAACTATTCTCAACAATAAAAGTACTTCTGGGGGAATCAGCCTCCCTGACCTCAAGTTATACTACAGAGCAGTAGTATACTGCATGGTATTGGTACAGTTACAGGCAGGTAGATCAATAGAATAGAATTATAGACACAGAAATGTACCTTCACACTTATGGTCACTTGATCTTTGACAAAGGACCTAAAACCATGCAGTGGTGAAAAGACAGCATCTTCAACAAATGGTTCGGTTTCAACTGGTGGCCTACATGTAGAAGAATTTGAATTGATCCATTCCTATCTCCTTGTACAAAGCTCAAGTCCAAGTGGATCAAGGACCTCCACATAAAAACAGATACACTGAATCTAATAGAAGTGAAAGTGGGGGAAATTCTGGAACACATGGGAAGAGGGGAAAAGTTCCTGGACAGAACACCAATGGCTTGTGTTCAAAGATCAAGAATCGATAAATGGAACCTCATAAAATTACAAAGCTTCTGTAAGGCAAAGGACACTGTAAATAGGACAAAAGGGCAACCTACAGATTGGGAATGATCTTTACCAATTCCATGTCTGGTAGAGGGCTTATATCCAATGTATACAAAGAACTCAAGAAGCTAGACTCAAGAGATCCAAATAACCATATCAAAAAATGCAGAAGAGAGCTAAACAGAGAATTCTCAACTGAGGAAACTCAAATGGTCGAGAAGCACCAAAAGAAATGTTCACCATCTTTACTCATCAGGGAAATGGAAATCAAAACAACCCTGAGATTTCACCTCATACCAGTCAGAATGGCTAAGATCAAAAACCCAGGTGACAGCAGATGTTATCAAGGATGTGGAGAAAGAGGAACACTCCTTCATTGCTGGTGGGAATACAAACTGATACAACCTCTCTGGAAATCAGTTTGGCAACTCTTAGAAAAAGAACATAAAACTACCTGAGGACCCAGCTATTCCACTCCTGGGCATATACCCAGAAGATGCTCCAATAGGTAATAAAGACACATGTTCCACTATGTTCATAGCAGCCATATTTATAATAGCCAAAATCTGGAAACAATCCTGATGTCCCTCAACAAAGGAATGGATACAGTAAATGCGGTACATTTACACAATGGAATACTACTCAGCTATTAAAAACAATGACTTCCTGAAATTCACAGAAAAATGGATGGAACTTGAAAATATCATCCTCAGCAAGGTAACACAGTCACAAAAGAATGAACATGGTATGTACCCAGTGTTAAGTGGTTATTAGCCCAAAAGTTCAAAATATCCAAGAGTTACTTCATAGCAACAGTAGAGCTGAGTGTGAGGTCCCAGATGGAGAACTTGTTGAAGGGACTGAAGGATCTGAGGGAGTTTTCATCCCCTGGGAGACAGCAACAATGACAACTGGCCAGAGCCCCCTGGTAGTCCCGGAAACTGATCCACCAACCAAAGAATACTCATGGAGGGACCCATGGTGCTGGCCACATATGTGGCAGAAGAGGGTCTTGTTAGACATCAGTGGGAGGAGATGCCCTTGGGCCTGAGGGTGTTAAATCCCCCAGTATAGGGGAATGCTAAGGAAGGAAGATGAGAGTGGTTGGGTGGGTGGGTGGGAGAATACCCTCATAGTTACAGGGTGAAGGAGGGATGAGGAAGTTCCAAAGGGGAGAGCTGGAAAGGGGGAAACATTTGAAATGTAAATAAAGTATAAAAATAAAAAATAAAAACAAAATATAAAAAGATAACAAACCAAAGGTCTCAAGTAAGGACATGTCAGTTCCACTTGGGGAGGCGGAAGGAATCAACAACAAGAGGGGAGGAAGGGACCTGGGAGATAAAGGGGATTGGAGAGGGGAACATGATCTGGTATTGGGTTGTGAAACAGGACTGAATTCCTGAGGGCCAGCAGAGAGAATGAAAACAGGCAACTTTATGAGGTAGGATGTTGGGGGAACCTCTTACACATCAGCACAGGGGAAAATTTCCTGAACAGAACACCAAAGGCATAGGTTCTAAGATAAACAATTGACAATTGGGGCATCATAAAATTGAAAAGGTTATGTAATGAAAAAGACACTGGCACTAGGACAAAACAGCAACCTATAGATTGAGAAAACATCTATACCAACCCTACATCAAATTGTGGCCTAATATCAAATACATAAAAAGAACTCAACAAGGTAGGCTGCAGAGAACCAAATAACCCAAATAAAAAATGGATACTACAGCCAAAGAATTCTCAACTGAGAAATCTCGAATAACCAAGAAGCACCTAATTGTTCAAAATCCTTAGTCATCTGAGAAATGCAAATCAAAACAACCTTGAGATTCTACTTCATGCCAGTCAGAATAGCTAAGATAAAAAACTCAGGTGACAGCCAAGGAAGTGGAGAAAGAGGAACACTCGTCCACTGTTGGTGGGATTACAAGCTGGTTCAACCACTCTGAAAATCAGTCTGGAGGTTTCTCTGAAAATAGGAGCTTTACCACTACTGGGCATATACCCAAAAGATGCTCCAACATATAACAAATATAAATGCTCTTTTATGTTCATAGCTTCTTTATTTATAATAGCCAGAAACTGGAAACAAACCATATGTCCCTCAATAAAGGAATGGATACAGAAAATGTGGTACATTTACACAATGGAGTACTACAAAGCTATTAAAATCAATGACTTCAGGAAATTCACAGGCAAATGGATGGAACTAGAAAGTATCCTGGGGGCTGGACAGATGCCTCAGTGGTTAAGAGCACTGACTGCTCTCTTATAGGTCCTTATTTTGCTCTCCTATAGGTCCTTATTTTAATTTCTAGCAACCACATGGTAGCTCACTACCATCTGTAATGGGATCCAATATGTGTGTCTGAAGACAGCTGATTATATATATCATTCTGATTGAAGTAAACCAGTCACAAAAAACACGCATGGTATGAATTCATTGATAAGTGGGTATTAGCCCCAAAAGCTTGGAATACACCACAATACAACTCATAGACCCTATGAAGTTCAAGAAAAAAGAAGAACAAAGTTTGGATGTCTCAGTCCTTCTTAGAAGGGAGAACAAAATAATCATGGGGAGTATTAAAGATTTTATCCCCCCGTCCACCCTCCTACTGTTCCACATCCCTTATCTTCTCTCCACGAGGATGTGTCCACCCCCAAACCCCCACCCCATTTGACCTTTAAACTCCCTAGGGCCTCCAGTATCTTGAGGGTTGAGTGAATCATCTCTGACTGTATAGAGACCCAGTAGTCCTTTGCACTTTATATGTTTGGGCCTTGTATCAGCTGATGTACACTGCCTGGTTGGTGGTCCAGTGTTTGACTGATCTCTGAAGTCCAGATTATTGAGAATGCCGGTCCTCCTACAGGGTTGCCCTCCTCTTCAGCTCATTTTGGCCTTTCCCTAATTCAACCACAGGGATCAGAAGCTTCTGTCCATCGGATAGGTGCAAATATCTGCTTCTGACTCTTTCAGCTGCTTGTTGGGTCTTCCAGAATACAGTCATACTAGGTCCATTTTTGTGAGTGCTCCATTGTCTCAGGAATAGTATCAGGGCTTGGAACCTCCCCTTGAGCTGGATCCCAATTCGGGCCTATCTCTGGACCTTCTTTTCTTCAGGGTCCTGTCTATTTTCATCCCTGTAGTTCTTTCAGACAGGAACCATTATGGGTCAGAGTTTTGACTGTTGGCTGGCAATTCCCAACCTCATTTGATGACCTGTCTTCCTTCTGGAGGTAAGCTCTTTAAGTTCCTTCTCCCTACTATCAGGCATATCATCTAAGGTCCCTCCCTTTGAGTCCTGAGAGTATCTCATCTCCCTGGTGTCTGGTGCATTCTGAAGGGTCCCCCCTACATTCTACTCCTGAGGTTGCCTGTTTCCATTCTTTCTGCTGGCCCTCAGGGCTTCAGTGTTTTCCCTCACTCAATACCAGATAAAGTTCCCCTCCTTCTCCCCATCTTCCATACCCCTTCTCTCTCAGGTTCCTCCCTCCATCCCTACTTGTGATTGCTTTTTTCTCCCTCCCAAGTGGGACTGAGGCATCCACACTTGGTCCCTTCAGCTTGTTGACCTTTCTGAGTGCTGTGGAATGTATTTTGGGTAATCTGTACTTTTTTTTTCTTGGCTAACCTCCACTTATTAGTGAGTATATACCATGCATGTCTTTCTGGGTCTGAGTTACCTTACTTGGGATGAAATTTTCTAGTTCCATCCATTTGCCTGCAAATCTGAGGATGTCCTCATTCTTAATAGGAGAGTAGTATTCCAGGTGTAAATGAACCACATTTACTGTATCCATTCTTCTGTTCTGGGACATCTGCATAGTTTCCAGCTTCTAGTTATCACAAACAAGGCTGCTATGAGCATAGTGGAACATATTCCAATGTGGTATGGTGGGATATCTTTGGGTATATTCTCAAGAGAGGTATTTTGGGTCTTCAAGTAGATCTACTGTATCTGATTGTTGTTGTTGTTGTGGTGGTGGTGGTCCTTGATCCACATGGACTTGAGCTTTGTGCAAGGTGACAAATACTGTTCTATTTTCATTTTTCTACATACAGACAGCCAGTTAGACCAGCACCATTTATTGAAGATGCTTTCTTTTTATCATTGTATATTTTTGGCATCTTTGTCAAAGATCAAGTGTCGATAAGTGTGTGGTTTTATTTCTGGGACTTCTGTTCCATTGATCAACATGTTTGTCTCTTTACCCATAGCATTTAATTTTAATCACTATTGCTTTGCAGTATACCTTGAGGTCCCCCAGTATTTCTTTTATTGTTAAGAATTGATTTCACTATTTTGAGATTTTTGCTTTTTCACATGAATTTGAGAATTGTTCTTTTCATGTCTTTGAAGGATTTTAATGGGATTTTCAAGTGAATTTTGTTGAATCCATAGATTGCCTTTGGAAGGACAGCCATTTTTACTTTGTTAATTATGCCAATACATGAGCATGGGAGATCTCTCTATTTTCTCAGATTTTCTTCTATTTCTTTCTTGAGGTATTTGAAGTTATTGTTATACTTAACTTTCATTAACTTTCTTCCTTTCTTCCTTCCTTTCTTTCTTTCTTTCTTTCTTTCTTTCTTTCTTTCTTTTTCTTTCTTTCACTTCTTTGGTTAGAGTCACCCCAAGATATATTATTTGGGGCTATTGCAAAGGGAGTTGTTTCCCCAATTTCTCAGCTGGTTTATCATTTGTATAAAGAAAGGCTTCTGATTTATTTGAGTAAATTTTATATCTAGCCACTTTGCTGAAATTGTTTATCAGTTGAAGAAGTTCTCATTAGATTTTTTGGGATAGCTTATATATACAATCATATCATTGGCAAATAGTGATACCTTTACAACTTCTTTGTCAATTTGTATCACTTGATATCTTTTTGTTGTTTTACTGTTCTACCTACAAATTTAAGTACTATAATGGTTAGAGATGGGGAGAGTGGTCATCCTTTCCTTTTTCCGGATTTTAGTGGGATTGCTTCAAGTATCTCTCCATTTAATTTGATTTTGTGTGTTGATTTGCAGTAAATTGCTTTTATTACATTTGGATATGGGCCTTGAATTTCTGATCTCTTTAATACTTTTAACATGAGGGGTGTTGCACTTTGTCACATGCTTTTTCTGCATCTAAGGAGATATCATGTGATTTTTTTTTTATTTGAGTTTGTTTATATAGTGGATTACATTCATGAATTTTTGTATATTGAACTAACCTTGCATCCCTGGGATGAAGCCTACTTTATCATGGTGAATGATGATTTTCATGTGTTCTTGGATTCAGTTTACAAAGATTTTGTTGAGTATTTTTGTATCAATATTCATAAGTGGAATTGGTCTTAAGATCCCTTTTCAGATAAGGTCCTTGTGTGGTTTAGGTATCAGTGTAATTGTGGCTTCATAGAATAACTTAGTTAGTATCCCTTCTGTTTCTATTTTATGGAATATTTTGAGAAATTAGTTCTTCCTTGAAGGTCTGGTAGAATTCTGCACTAAAGCTGTCTGGTCCTGGGGCTTTTTTACTTGTGAGGTTTTTAATGAATTCTTTTATTTCTTTATAGGATATGGGCCTGTTTAGAAAGTTTACCTGCACTTGGCTTTAATATGTGGCATCTGTCTAGAAAATACTCCATTTCCTCCAGATTTTCCAGTTTTGTTGAGTATATGCTCTGGTAGTAGGATATGTTAATTTTTTTAAAAATTTCCTCCATTTCTGTTGTTTTGTCTCCCTTTTTGTTTCTGAGTTTATTAATTTGGATACTGCATTTGGGCCCTTTACTTAGTTTGCCTAAAGGTTTATCATTCTTTTTGATGCTCTTAAAGAATCAGATTTTGGTTTTGTTATTTATTTTTATCATTCTATTTTGTTGATTTCAGCACTGAGTTTGTCCATTTCCTGCTGTCTATTCCTCTTGGGAGTTCTTGCTTCATTTTCTTCTTAGAGTTCTAAGGTGTACTGTCATGTGGCAAATGTAGGATCTCTCCAATTTCTTTACCAGGTCACTGAGAGCTATGATTTTTTTTTTCTCTTGACACTGCAACCTATAAGTTTGAGTATGTTGTGTCATTATTTTCATTGAATTCTAGGCAGTCTTTAATTTCTTTCTTTATTTCCTCCTTGACCAAGTAATCATTGAGTAGAGAATTGTTCAGTTTTCATGTGAGTGTGTTCTTTCTATTGTTTTTGTTGTTATTGAAGACCAGACATATACCATTGTAATCTTATGGCATGCATGGAATTACTTCAATCTTCTTGAATAGGTTAAGGCTTATTTTGTGCCCAATTACTTGGTCAATTTAGGAGAAAGTACCATGAGGTGCTAAGAAGAAGGTGTATTCTTTTGTTTTGGCATGAAAAGTTCTGTATATATCTGTTAATTCCACTTGGATTTTAACCTCTTTTAGTTTCATTGTGTCTTTGCTTAGTTTCTATTTCCATGATCAGTACATTGATGAGAGTGGAGTGTTAAAGTTCCCCACAGTTATTGTGCGTGGTTCAATGTGTTTTTGAGCTTTAGGGATGTTTTTTTTATGAATGTGGGTGCTCTTTCATTTAGGCATAGATGTTCAGAATTGAAACTTTCTCCTGGTAGCTTTTTCCTTTGATGAATATGAAGTGTCCTTCATCTCCCCTGAAAACGTTTGGTTGAAAGTCTATTTTATTGGATGGCATCTCCAGCATGTTTCTTGGGAAGATTTGCTTGGTTCTAGCATTTTACTCTGAAGTAGTATCTGTCTTTATCATTGAGGTGTTTTTCTTGTATGCAGCAAAATGTTGGATCCTGTTTTTGTATCCAGGCTGTTAGTTTATGTCTTTTTATAGGTGAGCTGTGTTCATTAATATTGAGAGATATTAAAGACTGAGGATTGTTGTTTCCTTTTATGTTTGTTTTTGTATGTGGCATTATGTGCATGTGGTTCTCTCCTATTATCTTTCTTGTGAGGTAATTAATATCTTGTCTTTTTGTTGATGTAGTTACCTTCCTTGTGTTGGAATTTCCCTTCTAGAACCCTCTTTGGGGCTGGATTGATAGATAGACACTGTTTGAATTTGGTTTTGTTCTGGAAGATTTTGGTTTCTTCATCTGTGTTGACTGAGAGTTTTGCTGGGTAGAGTAGCCTGGCTGGGATTTGTGTTCCCCTAGAGTCTGCACAACCTCTGACCAGGTTCTTTTGAGTTTTAATGTCTTTATTGAGTAGTCTGTTGTAATTCTAGCTTGTCTGCCTTTATTCATTACTTGGCCCCTTTCCCTCTCAGCTTTTAATATTGTTTCTTTGTTCTGTACATTTAGTATTTTATTATTATGTGTTGAGAGGATTTTCTTTTCTACTCTCATTTATTTGGTGTTTAATAGGCTTCTTATACACTTATGGCCTTCTCTTTCTTTAGGTTGTGGAAGTTTTTGTCTATGATTTTGTTGAGGATGTTTTCAGATCCTTTGATCTGGGAATATTTGATCTCCTCTATACCAATTATTCTTAGATTTGGTCTTTTCATTGTGTCCTGGATTTCCTGGATGTTTTGGGTTAGGAGATTTTAATGTTTTGAATTTTCAAATCAATGTAATCTTTTCTACAGTATCTTCTACACCTGAAATTATCTTGTATTCTGTTGGTGATGATTACATCAGTAATTTGTAACCTCTTCTTAGGTTTTCCATTTCCAGATTTTCCTCCACTTGTGTTTCTTTATTGTTTCTACTTCTTCTTTTAGGTCTTGGAACACTTTACACAATTCCTTCATCTGTTTGATTGTGTTTTTCTGTATTTCTTTAAGGGATTTTTTTTTCCTCTAAAAGAACTTTTACCTGTTTACCTGTATTCTCCTGTATTTCTTTCAGTGAGTTATTTATATCCTCCTTAAAGGACTCAATTATCTTCATAAGATAGGATTTTATGTTAGCTTCCTGATTTTCAGATGGGTTGGTGTATTCAGGGCTTGCTGTTGTGGGAAAACTGACTTCTGATGATGCCCATGTATATTGGCATCTGTTGCTTATGGTCTTTTTCTTCTCTCTTCCCATGTGGCTATCTCTGGTGTTTGCTTGTCTGACTGTCATTGTCTAGAGCCTGCCTCTTTTGTCCTTGGGTTGCTTCTGGTCTCTTGGTAGGCCTGTGGCTCTGGCTGTAGCAGACTTCCTGTGGGACTTTCTGACTGTGGGGTGGTCACAGAAGCAGAAAAGTTGCTGATTTGCTGCCCTGGCTGCAGCAGTTCTCCTGCTAGGCTGTCAGACTGTTGGGTCTTCAGAGGAGCTGTCAAGCTGTTGTTCTGTGTGAATCTGTTTTGTAGGGATTTTATGGATCATGGTTTCTGTTTCTCTGTGTGCAGCAGAACTCCAGAGAGGCCTTCAGTCTATTGATCAGTTGCTCTGCATGCCCTAGAGCCTCTAGGAGGTCTTTAGACTGTGATGTGGCATCATTTGCTCAGTTGCTTTGTGTGCAGAGAAACTCCTGGAATATCTTCAAACTGTGTTGTCAGTTGTCCTGTGTGCAGTTGATCTCCTGGGAAGTCTTTAGTCTGTGGTGTCCTCATGGAAGTGGATTAGTTGGCAGTCTGCCTCAAGTAACTCTTTATATTCCTATGTGTCAAATTTCCAATAAGCGTTTTGTAGGAGGAGGTGTTGATAGTAAGATCTGTTTCCCTAATTGGTTCTTTAGTTGGTCAATAATGAGTCTGGAAGCCAATTACTTTGCGAAAGGAACAGATGGGACTTCTGGATCCCACGAGGAAAAGGAGATAGAGGGAGAGAGAAGGTCCTTGTTGCTGCCATATATTGGAATGAGAGGAAAGCAGCAGTCATGTAAGGCCTCAGAGAAGCTAGGGTCTGTTGTCTCCACTGAGAACAGGGTCTGAGGAGGTTGGTGAGGGCTAGCTATTACAGGCTAGCTGATAAATTTAAGATACATTTTACACTCAGCAGATGTCCAATCTGTTAAGTTCTAAAACAACATGTCTGTCTTAGTGTTTTTCATCCACAGAGCAAAGAATCAGAGAGAGTGAGAGAGAGAAAAGCTAAGGTGGTAGCTGGTGGCTTGGTGAATCTAGACTGAAGGAACAAAAGAGAATCTTAAACAGTGTCCAGAGGAGCTTGTACAGCAACTCAGAGCTTTCCCAGGTTAGGGGATTGTGGTAATGATCCTGGGCTTGGCTGGATGGAGAAAAGGCAACTGGAAGAGCTCAGAATGTAGGCTGAGCTCCCAGGAACGAAGGTAAAGTATTTTAAAATTACAGGCAACAGGCATTAATTTGTAAAATATAATTATTTATGTGATGAAATTAAAATTTACAACAAATGACATTTTATATGGTCAGTTTGTCAAATCTAGTGAGCTGAGAAGTCATACGGAGTGTATTTTAGAGACTTTCCTGGAGCTGACAGAGAAGCAGACCCTTACCCATTAAAATGGGTTGCTCTGCTGTACTATGTATTACTTCTTGCAGCTGTCACTGATTATATATATATATATATATATATATATATATATATATATATATATAATTAAAATCTGCCTAATCTGTATAAGGTTGCTTGTATGTATATAATTTCATTGTAAGTTTGGTATTATATTACTTATTTTTGTATTCTTCCGATGAAACACTTCTTTTCTCACATTCAGAATTTTTGAGTTGCCTGTATTTCTTTATCTTGGTCTGTGTCTCCATGTGATTTTCACCTTTCAAGGTAGCATGTATATGGCTATCTTCCTTGCTCAGGGCTTACTTCGGCAATGATATTGATAAAATTTCATGTTTATATCCTTTCTGACATTTCTAGAAAACAAAAATTCACAGTAAATTTTCTATTCCCCTGCTTATTTCAACTCGCATACCCTCTTCTACTATGGTCCCTGAAGCATAGGAATATGTGTGCCATATATGTCAGTTGTGATAGGTACTGTATGGTCACACTTCTCTGTACTTTTTTCAGTTTTAGTTTTTAGTATGGGTCTCAGTCAGTTGCATTACGAGGATTATATATATACATTTGTATAAATAAAATGTTAATAGTAATCTACATATAAATAACAAAAATATATTTAGTTAACTAAAGTGGTAATTATGAGAGACCTTTATCCCCTGATGAAGAATGAAAATTAGGCACTGGAAATCTTTAGGAGTAACTTTATTGCTATCTACCTTTAGCAGAACAGTAGAAGTAGCTTTTTCCCTAGGTCCATGACCTATCTAGTTTTGACTTCTTGATCAAGACAGCAATATATCAGAAATATGTCTCATGAAATTGGCCTTAAATCCAGTCACAAATTGCCTGGTTATTCCCATAAAGTTTTTTCTGCATTGCACTTGCATAACTTTATTCATTATTATTTTTGATCATTATTTTAGATATAACAATTTATTGCTGTGTTAGTGTTAACCTTTCTTTTTTTTTTAGCATTTAGATTAACTTTTATTACCATGATCAATAGGCCATAGTGGTAAAACCTTTAGGTGGGCACCAGATCAACTGCACTCTATTCAGTCAGTTGTTTTCAGAAACAGGGCCTTAAAATCTCTGTTTAGAACAACTTTGACAATAACTTATGTTGTTTCCAGTTTCTGAAAACATATTTTTAGCCAATATTTCTCAATTAGATGTGATCAATTTTCATTCCTAAGCACATAATTTGATGAGAAGTGATGTCTACTTAGGGTACTCTCTTTTCATCTCTATATTCTCTTTCTAGCTTCCTCTCCCTATTTATTCCTCAACTTTGAGGCTCTTCTCTTCCCCTTACTATTTATTCATAAGTATTCTATTCTTTGTTCTTAGGAATATCTACTTGTCAATAATAATAATAGCTTGTCAATAATTTCTCTATATAAATGAACATATACATATTTGGCTTTCTGGATCTGGGTTACCTCACTAAGGATATTTTTTCCTATTTCATCCATTTACATGTAAGTATCAATTTTTTTAATATATGAGTAATATACTATTGCAGTGGTTCTCAAACTTTAGGTTACAACTTCTTTTGGATCCAATAACATTTTCACAGGGGTATCCAGCAGATCAAAGCATATCACAGGAGTATCAGATATTCAGCATAGTGGATATTTACAGTAAAAATTATAAAAGTAGCAAATTATAGGAATAAAATATAAATAAAATAAATTTCTGGCTTATGTTCAGCAAAACATGATCAATGTACTAAGGTTGGAACATTTTAAAATGGTGCGAATCACTATGTTGTTTATGGCTACAAAATTTCCCTATGTATTTATTGAGGAGCATTCAGGAACTTTTCAACTTCTAGCTATTACGAATTGAGCAGAAATGAACATGTGTGAGCAAATATATCTTTTCTAGTATAGAGCATGCTTTGCTTATATACCTAAGAAAGATTTGGCTGGATCATGAGCTTGATCTATTCTCAGATTCCTGATTAACCACCATACTGTTTCCTACAGTAGCCTTCTTAGGATTTTCTAATGATTCAGTAAAATGCCATGACCACAAAGAAAGTTTGGGAGAAAAAAGCTCATTGTGCTTATAATTCCAGATTGGAGTTCATCAGCAAAGGAAGTAAGGACAGGAACCTGGAGTCAGGAGCTAATGTAGAGGCCATGGAGGGATGCTGCACACTGACTTCCTTCTCATGGCTTTCTATGCCTGCTTCGTTTTAAAATCCAGGACTGTTAGCCCAGATATTATACCATCCACCATGAGGTAGACCAACCCACATTGATTTTTAATTGAGAAAATGTTTTATGGCTGGATTTTTTCACTAACTAACTAATTAATTATTTAATTAATTCACTTTGCATCTCTATGGAAGCCCTGTATCACTCCTCTCTTCCCAGTTCTGCCCTCATAAATCCCTCCCTCCGCTAAAGCATCCCCTCCTCATCAGCAAGTGGAAGTGCTCTCTAGTCATTTCTTCTTCTCTAATGACTCTAGCATATGTCAAGTTGACACACAAAACCAGCCAGTCAAGTGGCTGTACAAATGCCCACCTGACAGTGGATATAGTAATCCTAACCCTAGCCCTAACCTTAACCCTAACCCTTATCCTATAATCTCAGAATGAGCTCTTATTTGTTTTATTTGTCTTGCTCATTCTAAATGCATTTAAGGGTTATAGGAATAAAATTATCATAGTATTGGCTCAATGGGATTGAATTGAATAGAAGATCTAGACTTATGTCCACATACCAACTGATATATGATATTTGAAGAGGATGACAGAATCTTCATCAAATGGTGCTGGTCAAGCAATATAAGAATTCCAAAAAGTCCATGCTTATCACCCTGCACAAACCTCAATTCCAAATGGATCAAATAATTTGACATAAAACCTGATAAGTTGTATGCAACTAAAAAGAAATTAGCAAATATTTTTTTAACTTATTGGGACAGAAAAATACTTTCAAAACAGTGAACTTATAACACAAGAATTATGAAAAATTAAGAAATAGGACCCCATGATGCTGAAAATTTTCTATATATATATATCAAGGCATACAATTATTTGGGCAAGGTATCTGGCTAGAGAATGGCAATATAATTTTCCCATCTATGCATGCTGTAAAAGATTAATATCTAACATATGCATGTACACACACAACATACACATACACGAAGAAGAGTGAGGAAGAGGATGATGATGATGACCAAAACAACAATAAAAAAAGGTGAACATCAACAAAACAACATAATTAGAAATGGGATAGAAACCTAAACAGAGAATTTTCAATAGAGAAAGCACAAGTGGCTGAGAATCATTCAAAGAAATGTTCAACACTCTTAGCAATCATCAAAATGCATCAAAATAACATTTTCAAAACATAATTATATCTTCAGTGTACATATATCTATATCTGTTTCTGTACTTGTGCATATGTGATGAGGCCAGATGTAACCTTAAGTTTCATTCCACTGTACTGTCTCCCCTGTGTTTTGAGATAGGGTTACTCATATTCTTGGTTTGCTGTTTAGTTTATACAGGACAGCCAAAAGGATCCAAAGATTCTCTTCTCTGACACTCCGTAACTGGGATTACACACATACACAGTGATACTATATTTTCAACAGGCTCTTGAACTGAATTCAGGCCTTTACCCTTCGGTGTCATAAAAATACCCACTGAACTGTCTACACAGTGAAAGAAAATATTCTTTCTACAAGTTTTGCCATGTGGTTTCTTGCTTGACAACATCAGATTCACCTGGGCACTTGCTACCGATTCCTGAGGATTATCTGGATCCTTTAAAGTAGAAAAACTCCACAATTGACCCTGCTATGGTTTTCCCAAGCATTTCCAATAATTTGGAAATTAATACAGGTTAGACATTTATTAAATATCAATAGCTTTATTTACTTTCTTTACTGGCAAATATTGTGGCAAAATACACATTTTTTTAAAAATGTATGATCTTACCTATTAGAAGTATAGTATGCAGACATATAAAATATTTCCATATTTTTCACAAACATTAATGTACTGCATCTCCAGAATTTTCTTTCAATTAAATGTAGGACTGTATATCTCTTAAACAGGGACTCTTCATTTCTTCTTTACAGCAGCCTCTGGCAGCCATCATTCTAGGTTCATTGTATGATTTTCAGAACATACTTAATGCAACTGAAATCATGCAATAGTTTCCTTTTGTGATGGCTCATTTAATATAATGCCCTTGAGGCTGAGCCATGTTGAAATGTATATATTTCTTTTATTTTTAAGGCTGAATAACAGTGTATCATATGTTTTTATTATGTATGCATATACATATATTATTTCTATATCTATATCTTTATCACAGTGTGTAAATATATTATTCTACAAGCAGGATTTATTATACTTTATATCTCTTGCTTATATTGTTTTTGTGTTGTTATTTTTGTTTTGTTGTGTTTTGATTTGTTGTGATGGAGCCCACCAGCAGAAGTTGAACAGTCCCTTTGGAGGGAGGAGTGTTAGATGATTAAAGAAAAGACAGAAAGAAGAAACAGAGAAAGGATTTTTAGGAATTGTTGATGAATATTGCAGCCCTGAGTTTAATAAGTGCAGTGTTTTTAATACACCACAGTGTCCTGGGAAACAAAATCAACACACAGGATATCTGTTCCCATCCTGAGGTCTTTCGATTCCTTCCACCAAGGTCAATAGAAAAAAGGAGCTCAAAGCCCCTTGTATTGAGCCTCAAATGTTTCTCCTCTCAACATTGCACGTGTCAGCAGGCCAGCAAATATGTCTGCCAGCAAAATATCCTGCTAGTCCAGCAAACATCTGACCTATTTTGACACTGCCTAGCAGGGAAACTTTTACTCTGCTAGTGAAGCTGATGACTATTTTGATTTTTGGATGCATTAATATCAGATCAATATATATATTTATAAAAACTTCACAATCTGCCCCAGACCTGCATCCTACTACTGATGCCTTATAGTTACCAACTGGGATACATGCATGTAACCATATATAACTGTCATCTTTTGCTGTTTTACACATCATCAAAATGTTGTTTTAAATAAATACAAAATTGGGTTTCCATCTCCACCCCAGAGATGACCATGTGTCACAGCTATCTGCACTGTAATCCTAGAACAAGAGAGTTTGTCTCCTATGAATGATGATACACATAAAATCATAGGTGAAACCATCAATACTGCCCTCAGAACCTGGTCCAAGTGGACCCACCCAGAGCCCACAGGATCCAGGAACCACAGAAGAACCAAGGACACAACCCTCACAATTAATATCTGTACCCAGAAGTTGACCCTGTACCATAGCTATCCACACCTCAATCCTTTCTTGAGAGAGCTTGTCTCACAGGTGTACTGATATACATAAGACCACAGGGTCACAGGCTCACAAGAGGGACAGGCTCCAGTCAGAGACAGCAAGGAGAGCTTAACACCAGAGATAACCAGATGGGGAGCGGCAAGTGAAAAAACAGAAGCAGCAGAAATAAAGTCTACTTGGCATCACTAGAACCTAGCTTCCTTATGACAGCAAGCCCTCCATACCCCAAGACACCTGAAAAGTAAGATTCTGATTTAAAATCACATCTTATGATGATGATAGAGTACTTTAAGAAGTATATAAATAGCTCCCATGAAGATATACAGGAGAACACAGGTAAACAGGTGAAGGAATTGAACAAAACCATCCAGGGTCTAAAAATTGGAAATAGAAACAATAAGGAAATCACTAAGGAGATAGAATCAACCTTGGAGATAGAAAACCTAGGAAACAGATCAGAAGTCAAAGACGCAAACATCAATAAAAGAATAAAAATTGAAAAGATCAAAAGTAACGATAATAGGCATAGAAGAGTGTGACTATTCCCAAATCAAAGGACCAATAAAAGTCTTTCACAAAATCATAGAAGAAAACTTCCCTAACCTAACGAAAGAGATGAAAGTAAACATAGAAGAAACCTACAGAACCCAAAATACATTGGACCAGAAAAGAAATTCCCCCCCTCACATAATAATTAAAATACTAAATACACAAAACAAAGAAAGAATATTAAAAGCAGTAAGGGAAAATGGTCAAGTAACATATAAAGGCAGACCTATCAGAATTATAGCAGACATTTCAGCAGAAACTCGAAAAGCACAAATATCTTGGGCAGATATCATACAGACCCTAAGAGAACAAAAATGCCAACACAGACTACTATACCCAGAAAAACTCTAAGTTACCATATATGGAGAAACCAAGACATTCCATGACAAAACCAAATTAAAACAATATTTTCCCACACATCCAGTCCTAGAAAGGATAACAGATGGAAAATTCCAACAGAAGAAGGAAAAACTACACCCTAGAAAAAGCAAGAAAGTAATCTTCTTTCAACAACCCAAAAGAAGAGAGCCACACAAACATAATTCCACCTCTAACAACAAAATAACACGAAGCAACAATCATATTTCCATAATATCTCTTAAAATCAATGGACTTGATTCCCCAATAAAAAGACATAGACTAACACACTGAATACATAAATAGGATGCAGCATTGTCCTGCATACAGGAAATGCACCTCAGTGAAAAAGACAAACAGTACTGCAAAAAAATTTTCCAAGCAAATGATCCCAAGAAAATAGCTGGAGTAGCCAGTTTAATGTCAGATAAAATAAACTTTCAACCAAAAGTTATCAAAAAAGAAAAGGAAGAGCACTTCATACATATCAAATGAAAAATCTACCAGGATGTACTCTCAGTTCTGAACTTCTATGCTCCAAATGCTATGGCACCAATGTTCACAAAAAAACTTTACTAAAGCTCAAAGGGCAAATTGAACCCCACACAATAATAGTGGAAAATTTCCTCATGATACTCTCACCAACAGAGTGATCATGGAAACACAAACTAAACAGAGACACAGTGAAACTAACAGAAGTTATGAACCAAATGGATTTAACAGATATCTATGGAACATTTTGTCCTAAAACAAAAGAATATACCTTGTTCTCAGCACCTGATGGTACCTTCTCCAAATTTTAACCCATTATCATTCACAAAACAAGCCCCAAGAGATACAAGAATATTGAAATAATACCATGAATCCTATCAATACAGACTAAGGATGGTCTTCAAAAACAATAAAATCAACAGAAAGCTCACATACACATGGAAGCTGAACAACTCTCTAATCAACGATAATTTGGTCAGAGAAGAAATAAAGAAAAAAATTAAAGACAGTTTTAGAATATAATGAAAATGAAGGCAAAGCACCAAAATTTATGGGACATATGAAAGCAATGCTGAGAGGAAAACTCAAAGCTCTGAGTGCGCCCATGAAGAAATTGGAAAGATTATGCATTAGCAGCTTAACAACACATCGGGTAGCTATAGAACAAAAAGAACCAAATATACACAAGAGGAGTAGATGATGGGAAATAATCCAACTCATTGCTGAAATCAACCAAGTAGAAACAAAAAGAACTATATGAAAAAGTCAACAAAACCAGGAGCTGGTTCTCTGAGAAAATCAACAATATAAATAAATATATACCTAGACTAACCAAAGGACACAGAGATAGCATCCAATTTAACAAAATCAGAAAGGAAAAAGGGAGATATAACAAGAGAAAATTAAGAAATAAAAAAAATTGTCAGAACCTACTACAAAAGCTTATACTTAAAAAAAAAAAATGGAAAATCTGGATAAAATTCATGATTTCCTAGACTGGAACCAGGTACCAAAGTTAAATCCCAATCAGACAAACCATCTAAACAGTCCCATAAGCCCTAATGAAATAAATACAACCAGTCATTAAAAGTCTCCCAACCAAAAAAAAAAAAAAATCAAAACAAACAAACAAAAAAACCCAAGTCCAGATAGTTTTAGAGCAGAATTCTATCATACTTGGCAAAGAAGACCTATTACCAACATTCTTCAACGGATTCCACAGAAAAGAAACAGAAGAAACACTGTCTAATTAGTTCTATGAAGTGACAGTTATAGTGATACCAAAACCACACAAAAACTCACCAAAGAAAGAGAACTTCAGACAAATTTCCTTTCTGAATATCAATGAAAAATGCTAGATACAATTTTTGTAAACCAAATCCAAGAACACGTCAAAATGATCATTCACCAATGATCAAGTATGCTTCATCCCTGGGATGCAGAGATAGCTCTATATAAGGAAATCCATCAATATAATCCTCAGTATAAACATACTCAAATTTAAAAACCACATGATAATGTCACTAGATGCTGAAAAAGCATTTGACCAAATTCTATACCCCTTCATGTTAAAATGGGAATTTATGGCCCATATCAAAATATAGTAAAAGTAATATACAACAAACCATTATTCAACATCAAACTAAATGAAACTTGAAGAGAAACTTGAAGCAATCTTACAAAAGACAAGGATTAGACCAGGTTGCCGACCCTCTCCCTACTTGTTCAATATAGTACTTGAAGCTATAGCTAGAGCAATTATTCAAAAAAAGAAGGTCAAAAGTATACAAACTGCAAGGGAATAAGTGAAAACATCACAATTTGCAGACATGATAGTAAAGTGACCCCCAAAATTCTACCTGAGAACTGTTTCAGCTGATAAACAACTCCTAAACCTGATAAACAACTTCAGCAAAGTGGCTGGATATAAAATTATCTCAAACAAATCGATAGCCTTCCTCTACACACATGATAAATGAACTAAGAGAGAAATAATCACAAATAATCTAAAATATCTTGGTGTGATTATAACCAGGCATGTGAAACATCTGTATGAAAAGAACTTCAAACCTTTGAAGAAAGAAACTGAAGAAGACCTCAAAAAATGGAAAGATCTAACATGCTCATGAATCAGCAGGATTTACATATAAAAATGGACATCTTACCAAAAGTTATCTACAGATTCAATGCAGTCCCCTTCAAAATTCCAACTGTATTCTTCACAGAGATAAAGAGGGTAATTCTCACATTCATTTGGAGTATCAAAAAAAAAATATTGTGAAAATCATTCTGGACAATAAGAGAACTTCTGCAGGAAATCACCATCCCTAACCTCAAGCCCTACTACAAGGCAAAACTCTTAAAAAGTGTATGGTACTGGTACAAAGACAGACAGGTTATTAATAGAATAGAATTTAAGGTCCAAAAATGAACCCACACAGCTCTGGTCTCTTGATATTTGTCAAAAAAGCTAAAACTATCCAGTGGAATAAAAACAGCATATTGAACAAATGGTGCTGTCTTAAGTGGTGGTCAGCATACAGAAGAATGCAAATTGACCCATTTTTTTCTCCTTAGACAAAAATTTCCTGAGCAGAACACCAGGGATCTCATAAAATTGAAAAGGTTCTGTAAGGCAAAGGACACTGGCATTAGAACAAAACGGCAACCTACAGATTGGGAAAAGATTTTTTCCAATCCTAGATCCAATAGAAGGCTAATATCCAATAAATACAAAGAACTCAGGAAATTAGACTCCAGCTAGACAAAGTATCCTATTAAAAATAGGTTACAGATCTAAACAAAGAATTCTCAACTGAGGAATCTTGAATGGTTGAAAAGCACTTAAAGAAATGTTCAACATCCTTAGTTATCAGAGAAATGCAAATCTAAACAACCCTGAGATTCTACATTATACTAGAAAGAATAGCTAAGACAAAAAATACAGGTGACATCAGATGCTGGCAAGAATGTGGAGAAAGAAGAACATTCCTCAATTGCTGGTGGGATTGCAAGTGATTGAAAACCACTCTGGAAATCAGTCTGGTGGTTCCTCAGAAAATTGGACATAGTACTACCTGAGGATGCAGCTATACTGCTCCAGGGCATATACTCAAAAGATGCTCCAACATATAAGAAGGAAACATGCTCCCCTATATTCACAGCAGCTGTATTTATAACAGCCAGAATCTGGAAACAACTCGGATGTCCTACAACAGAAGAATGTATGCAGAATATGTGGTACATTTACACACTGAAGTACTACTCAGCTGTTAAAAAAAAATTAGTTCATGAAATTCTTAGGCAAGTGGAGGGAACTAGAAAATATCATCTTGATTGAGCTAACCCAGTCACAAAGAATGCACATGGTACGCTCCCATTGATAAGTGGTTATTGGGAAAAAATCTTGGAATATCCACATGAAACCCACAGATCATATGAACCTCAAGAAGAAAGAAGGCCAAAGTGTGAATGCTTCAGTTCTACTTAGAGGTGGGACTAATATAATCATGGGTGATAGAGGGAAGGAGGGAATTGAGAGGAATAAAGGAGGGTGAGGGAAAATAGGTGGGGCAGGATCAGTTGTAGGAGGAGACCTGGGAGAAGTACAGAGGATCAGAAAATTGAAGAGAGGTATGTAGCAATTGGGGATAGGGTACTGGGAGGTAATCACCAGAAAGTCCCAGGTTTCAGAAAAGAAAGAGGATCCCAGTACCCAAAGGGGATGACATTAGCTGAAATACCCAAACAAAGGAGAGAGACAGCCTATAGAAACCATATCCAGAGGTTAGTCTTAGTCCCCTCATGAGGGATGGGGCCACCCACCCATCTCAAAAATTTTAACCCCAAATTTGTACTATCTAAAGGAAATACAGGGACAAAAAACTGAGCAGAGTTTAAAGGAAATGTCATCCATAGGCTTTCTCCTACCCCCACTCTCAGGGATCTATCCCATATGCCCACCAAACCCAGATACTATTGTTGATGCCAAAAAGTACCTGCTGATAGGATTCGGGTATAGCTGTTTTACGGGAGCCTATGCCAGGGCTTGTGCAATACAGATGTAGATGCTTACAGTCAAACATCTGACAGAGCACAGAGACCTCAATGTGAGAGTTAGGGGAAGGAGTGAAGGAGCTGAAGGTGTTCGCAACCTCATAGGAAGAACAAAAATACCAACCAACGAAAATTTCCCAGAGATACCAGGGATTAAGCCACCAACCAAAGAAGGACTCATGGCTCCTGCTGCATATGCAGCAGAGGATGACTTTATCTGGCAATTGGTCCTGTGAAGACTCAATACCCCAGCATAAAGGAATGTTAGCCAGGTGAGGCAGGATTGTAGGGTTGATGGGGAGCACCCTCATAGTAGCAGGGTTAGGGGGAATGGGATAGGGTGTTTGCAGAGGGGAAACCAGGAAAGTGGATAATATTACAAATGTAAATAAAGAAAATAACCATTGAAAATTTGAAAAAAATAAATAAAACAGGTAAATATAGTACTCATACACAAAAGTCACAAAAATAAACAAAGAAAGAATAAATACAGAATCATACATGTTTCAAATGCTTTTTTCAATTATTTTATGTATGTGCTACTTATCATACGTAATTGTTTTAAACTTTGTGTCCCCTGCAATTGTCTTTTTCATTGTGCTTTATTATTTCATATGCATGACAGCAGTTCTGATTCATTCAAATCCACGCGTACACATATACAATTTTCTCCATTTTAAATCTATTTAACTTGATAATTTAAACATTATCTCATAGTTGTGATATGATTTTTCCTCATGAGGAATGTGATTAGACATTTTACCATGTGCTTTTGCTTATCAGTTTATTATCTATGGAGTGTGGTCAAGTGACTGTTCTATTATTGTTCCACTTATGTTTGTTGTCTTAATGTACCCCAAATGCCAATCTTTATCAGTTATGTTTTATGAGTTCTCTTCTACAATTGACATTTATTCTCTATTCGCAGATTTCTAAAACTGCCATAAAATCCAATTAGCCTACCTCCTTTTTTTTCTTTGTCTGTTGGTCTATTGTCTTACACACACACACACACACACACACACACAAATACCAAATCCAATGTCATATAATTCTATTTCATATTTTCTTCCAGCTTTGCTTTAAAATTTCCTCTCTCACACTTGCAGTCTGATGTTTGTAATTTTAATAGCAATAGAACAAATATCATTCATTTTCCAAACAACATTTGTTGAAAATACTGTTTATTCCCAGTAAGTGGTCGTTGCTATTTTTGGAAAACCAAACGACCACATTTGTGGTCTCAACTCTAGACTCCATACTAAAATGTGAGTATACCAGCGTTTTGCTCTTCATTTGATTTGGATATTGTTTGCATATCAGAGATCATCTGAGATTGCAAATTACATGTCTTCTCCAGTCGAGATTATTGGCATTTGATAATGTATTGAGTCACAAATTATTGTGATAGTATGAACATCTTAAAATTTTAAGTCTTCCTTTCCTCCAGTGTGGAAATTTGTTTTCGTTTTTGTTGTTTTTGTATTGCTACTATTATGCCTTATTCAACTTGTTTTAGTAATTTTCTATGGTTCTATATGCATATATGGTTCTATATGAGGTTATATAATATAGATGCAGTAAACTAATGTCTATACACCTATCCATTTTTTGAGAATATAAGTAATTCATTTCTTTTGTTGATATTAGCAACAAAAATAATTTCTAAATTTTCATTTTATTTTCCTAGAAATACATTGATATAAATGACTAGTGTAGTACTTGTGTAAGTATTTGCTTCTCTGATTTACTTTTAGGAATCAACGTCATGCATGAAATTTAGATTTTCTATGCTACTTTGTAAGGATGCATGTGCTAATAGATCACAAACCACTAGTTTGACAGGGAAGATATGTGAATAAATTAATTGGGCACTAATATAACCTGAAATTCAATTATATTGTACATATAGCATATTTATAATCCACCTTCCACAAAAAGGTAAGATTTGAGATAAATGCAAAAATGTGAGCTATGGGAAATTCATAAAATATAAATCTCATTTTCTGGGACAATGTATTTTATAACCTTATGCAGTGAGATGCTGTGGGTTATGACTCTATTTAATTGAGACAAGCATAAAATATTTTGTCAATCATAACAAATACACAGTGAAACTTAAATAAGTTACTTAATTTATAATAAGTAATATATAACTTAGACTTTGGAAAGGGAATACATACATGGATATTTTATTACAAAAATTCTTAGAAGGAATATGTTTCTCAAAAGTTTTAGTAAATCTATAAATTTATTATGGCTGATAAATTTGTGCTGAACATTCTTCACCAGAGTATAATTTAGTGTCAAGTACAGCACTGATAAATGTATTTAAATACTTAAATTTGTCTCACACTGTAGCCTACTCCTGCATATGCTGATCATTGTAAGGTCCACATAATGGTCAAACCTTCATTATAGAATAATAGACTTAAACTGCTGCATTAAACAAATACATAAAGTTCAAGTTGAGGCAATATGTAATATTGTATCACAATTTTTTAGTATGTACCTCAAAATAACTATTATCTATTCCTAGTTTGTGTGCTTAAATAAAATTTATTTTAAGGATATAATCAGATATCTTCAATTTTAGATTTTTAGAATATTTGAAGATGTTTATTAATTTCCTAGCAATATTCTACAATATTTGATTCTTATATTTCTCTATGAACATGTTTGACATATTTTCATATTACTATTTTCCATATGTAATGAGGATATTTCATGATACCATGTAGAGATAAAAGCTTTCATTGTATCTTAAAATAATTTGTGTCTGTTCCATAGTTTTGTTATTGTTAAATTATTTTATTTATTTATATTCCAAATGTTGCCCCCATTTCTTGTCCCCCATACCCAAGATTATCACCCCATTCCCTTTCTCATTTACTTCTGAGAGATTGTTCCATACCCATCCACTCATGCTGACCTTATTCCACTAGGATACCCTTGCCCAGTGCATCAAATTTCTACACGATTAAGTGAATTATCTTCCATTGAAATCAGACAAGGGAGTCCTCTGCTACATTTGTGCTGGTGGTTACCAACAAACCCATGTATTCTCTTTGATTGGTGGGTTAGACTCTGGGAGCTCTGAGGGGTCCAGGTTAGTTGATAATGTTTTTCATCCTATGGGGCTGCATTCCTCTTTACCTTCTTCAGATTTTCTCCTACCTCTATGGTAGGGGTCCCTGATATCAGCCCTGATATGGCTGACTGTAAGTATCTGCATCTTTCTTAGTCAGATGCTGGTAGAGACTCTCAGAGGATAGAAATTCTAGGCTCCAGTCTGCAAGTGCAATATGGCATTAATAATAGTGTCAGGATTTAGTGCTTTCCCATGGGATAGATTCAAAGTTGGTCCAGTCACTGGAAAGCCTTTCCTTCGGGCTCTGCTCCATTTTTGTTCTTGTGTTTCTTTTAGACAAGATCAATTCTGTGTCAAGAATTGTGAAGATTGGTGGGTGGCCCCATGACTCAACTGAAAGTCATGTGGTCTCTTACCATTCCATCTCCACACTGTTGGGTGTTTTAGCTAGGACATCCCCATGGAGTTTTTGGATTCTCAGATCCCAGGTCTCTGGAACTTTCTAGCAGTTAATCCTGTCCCCCAACTCACACTGTTGCATATTTCTATTCATTCTCCTAGCCTTCTGAGTTTCTTCCTGTCTTGTCCAGTACCTGATTCTGCCCCCCTTTACCCTGCTTTGACAGATCCCAACCAGGTCCCTCACTCAATCTGCCTACCATGATTATTTTGTTCCTTTTTCCAAGTATACTCACTTCGGCCTTCCTTCATGTTCAGCTTCCTATGATCCTTGAGTTGTATCATGAGTAATCTGAACTTTTTGGCTAATATCCATTTATTAGTGAGTCCATAACATGCATGTCCTTTTGGGTCTATTTTATCTGACTTAGGATATTTTCTAGTTCTGTCCATATTGCCTGAATAATTCATAATGTGCTCATTTATAGTAGTTAAATAGTATTCTATCCTGTAAATGAATCTCATTTTCAGTATCCATTCTTCAGCTAAGGGACATCTAGGTTGTTTACAGCTTCTGGCTATTGTGAGTAAGGCTGCTATGAATACAGTGAAGCACATGTCCTTGAGGTTTTGTGGAACATTTTTTGGGTATATGTCTAGGAGTGATATAGCTGGGATAGATAGAACTATATCCAGTTTTCTGAGGAACTGCCAGATTGTTTACCTGAGTGATTGACCCAGTTTGCAATTCAACCTGCAATGTAGGAGTGTCCCTCTTTCTCCACATCCTCATGTATATTTGCTATCATTTGAGTTTTTGATATAAATGTGCAATTTGGAATCTCATGGACATTTTTATTTGCATTTCCACGATAACTGAGGATGTTGCAGATTTCTTTAAGTGATTCTGAGCCATTAGCCATTCTTATTTTGAGAATTCCTTATTCAGCTTTGTACCCCATTTTAAATTTGGTTATTTAGTTTTTATGGAGTCTAAATTCTTGAGTTCCTTGTATATTTTCGATATTAGTCCTCTATCATATGTACGGGTTTGAAGATCTTTTCTCAATCAGTAGGTTGTTGTTTTGTCCTTTTGACAGTGTTCTTTGCCTTACAGAAGCTTTTCAGTTTCAGTTTTCTTTTGGGTTTTATTCAGAAAAATTTCCCCTGTCCAAATGTATTTGAGATTATTTCTCACTTTGTGTTCTGATAGATGCAGTGTAATTAGTGGGTGGTTTTATTTCTGGTCTTCAATTCTATTCTATTGATCAAGCTGATATCTCTGTACCAAAACTATGGAGTTATTATAACTATTGCTCTTTATTATAGCCTAAGGTCAGGCTTAAGGTTACAGGCTTTTTCAGCAGCTACTAAGATGATCATGTGAATATTTTCCTCTGAATTTGTTTATATAGTGGATTACATTGATAGATTTTTTTGTATTTTTGACCATCACTGTATCCCTGGAATACAGTCTACTTAATAGTGGTGAATGATGGTTTTGATATCTTCTTATATTTGGTTTGTGAGAATTTCTGTGAGAGTTTGTACATAAGCAAAATGGTACTCAAGTCCTCTTTCTTTGTTAAATCTTTGTGTGGTTTAGGTATCAAAATAACTGCAGCTTCATAGTGTGAACAAGGTAGTGCTCCTTCAGTTTCTATTATTTTGTACTACTTTGAGAAGTATTAGTATTAGCTGTTATTTTAAGGACTGGTAGAATTTTCACTTAAAGCAACTGGCCATGAACTTTTTTGGGTTGGGAGGATTTTAATGACTGCCTCTATTTTCTTAGAGGTTATGGGACAGTTTAGATAGTTTACCTCATCTTGATTTAACTTTGGTACATGGTATGTGTCTATAAAATCATCTATTTCATATAGATTTTCTGGTTTTGTTGAGTATAGACTTTTGTAGTAAGATCTGATGATTGCTTTAAAATTTCCTCAGTTTCTGTTTTTATGCCTTCCTTTTTATTTCTGATTTTCCTAATTTGGATACTGTCTCTTTTAGTTTGGCTGAGGGTTTGTTTAGCTTGTTGCTTTTCTCAAACAACCATTGTTTGTTTTTGTTCATTCTTTGTATTTTTCTGTTTGTTTCTAATTGTTTGATTTCAGCCCTGAGTTTGATTATTTCTTGCCTTCTACTACCACTTGAGTGTTTTTGCTGCTGCTGCTGCTGCTGCTGCTTCTCTTCCTCCTCCTCCTCCTCCTCCTCCTCCTCCTCCTTCTCCTCCTCCTTTTTTTCTAGAGCTTTCAGGAGTGCTATTAAGCTGCTAGTGTATGATCCCTCAATTTTTTTTTTTTTTATAAATGCACTTAGTAATTTGAAATTACCTTTTGCACTGCCTTCCTTTTGACCCATAATTTTGGTTATGCTGTGCATTCATTTCATTGAATTCGAGAAAGACATTTTTTTAGGTTTCTATTTTATTTTCTTCCCTGATGAAGTTATCATTGAGTAGAGAGTTGTTCAGTTTCCATGAAGAATTGGGCTTTCTGTTTTTTTTGTTTTTATTGAAGTAAAGCCTTAGTCTAAGTGAGCTAATAGAATACATGGGGTTATTTAAATCTTCTTGTGTTTTTTTTGGTGCTTGTTTTATGTCCTATTATGTGGTAAGTTTTGTAGAAGGTACTATGAGGTGCTAAGAAGAAGGTATATTCTTTTGTTTTAGGGTGAAATGTTCTGTATACATATGTTAAGTCCATTTCATTCATAACTTCTGTTAGTTTCACTGTGTCTCTCTTTAGTTTGTTTCAATGTCCTGTCCATTGGTAAAATTGGGGTGTTGAAGTCTTCCACTATTATCTTGTGAGTTTAAATGTGTGTTTTGAGTTTTAGTAAAGTTTCTTTTATGAATGTTGATGACCTTGCATATGGAGCATAGATGTTCATAATTTAGACTTCATTTGGGACTTTTTCTTTGATGAGTATAAAGTGTTCTTCCCTACCTCTTTTGATAACTTTTGGTTAAAATCTATTTTAATGAAAATAGGAATGGCTACTCCATTTTGTTTCTTTGGACCATTTTCTTGGAAATTTTTTTTCCAAACCTTTTACTCTTAAATAGTATGTTTCTTTGCCATTGAGATGTCTTATGTTTATGTAGAAAAGTGCCGGATCATGTTTAAATACCCAGTCTATTAGCCTGCATTTTTTATTGGGTTATTGAACTCATGGATATTGAGAGATATTAAAGACCAGTGATTGTTAGTCCCTGCTACTTTTGTTGTTGGAGGTTGTATTATGTGTGTATGAATCTTTTCTTTTGGATTTATTGCAAGATTATTCACTTCTTTTGTTTTCTTTTTCTTCTTATTATTATTTTATTTCCTTTGTCATTTTTATACTCCAGATTTTATAACCCTCCCCGCAGTCCACCCTACAACTTCCACATCCCATACATTCTAAATGTCCTCTGTTTACACGAGGATGTCCCCATATGCCCCCACTCCACCAGACCTATAACTCCGTGGAGCCTCCAGTCTTTTGGGGGTTATGTGTATCTTCTCTGACTAAACAAAGACCCAGCAGTCTTCTTCTGTATATGTGTTGGGGGTCTCATATAAGCTGGTGTATGCTGCCTGGTTGTTGATTCAGTATCTGAATGACCTTGAGGGTTCCAGTTAATTGAGACTTCTGGTCCTCCTACATGGTCACCCTCCTTCTCAGCTTCTTCCAGCTTTTCCCTAATTCAAATACAGGTGTCACCAGGTTCTGTCCACTGGTTAGATGTAAATATCTGCATGTGACACTTTCAGCTGCTTTTTGAGTATTTCAGTAGGTAGTCATGATAAGTCCATTTTTGAGAGCACTCCTTTGCCTCAGTAATACTGTCAGGCCGTGGTACCTCCCCTTGAGCTGGAACCCATTTTGGGCCTTTTGCTTGTCTTCTTTTCCTCACTATACTAGCTGGATTTGTGTCAACTTGACACAAGCAAGAGTTATTATAGAGAAAAAAAATTCAGTTGAGAAAATGCCTCCATGAGATCCAACTGTAAGGCGTTTGGTCAATTAGTGATCACGGGGGAGGGCCCCTTGTGGGTAGTACCATCTGAGGGCTGGTAGTCTTCGGCTCTATAAGAAAGCAAGCTGAGCAAACCAGGAGAAGCAAGCCAGTAAGGAACATCACTCTACGTCCTCTGTATCAGCTCCTGCTTCCTGACCTGCTTGAGTTCCAGTCCTGAATTCCTTTGGGGATGAACATCAATTTGGAAGTGAAAGCTGAATAAACCCTTTCTTCCTCAACTTGCTTCTTGGTCATGATGTTTGTGCAGGAGTAGAAACCCTGACAAAGACAAATTGTTACCATCATAGTGGGGTATTCTTGTGACAATCTGACCATGTTTTGGGGACGACTGTGGAAGGACTTTGGAACTTTGGCCTAGAAGATCCATTTGGTGTTAAGAGCTCTGTGAGATGTTATGGAGGAGCTTGGATGGTAATGTTGAGAACAGAGCAGAAGATGGAGTCCTGACTTGTAAAATTTCAGAGGGAAGATTAAAGGCTCTCATCACAGCCATTTACACTTTGATTGTGAGGATTCTGTGTTTTTTTGTTGGCTGGGGCTGAAGAGTCAGCTGTGATTGACAGGATGCCAAAACTACTAAAGCAAGGACTTTGAATTGGCGGGACTATTGATGCTGGTTGGCTGGAGCTGGGAAATTGGTGGTGATTGGGAAGAGAGCAGCATCTCTGTGGTAAAATCTTCTGAGAAGTATTTTCTGAGAGCACAGAGGCTGTGTTCCAGAAATAGTCAGGGTTGTACCTTGTACTGTGGCTGGAATTGGTAATGTGCAACAGTCACCCAGGTGGTACTGGTTTAGAAGGCATGAAGATTTTGTGAAGAGCAGCTGAGTCCTGAGCACTATGAGAAGCTGCGGAAGGCCATTGGTGAAGGGACAGCCTCAGTTGCACTTGAAGGCCCAGGACTGAATGAGTCATGTAAAGGAGGTGAGGCTTGGCACCATGAAGAGTGCCTATGAGAGGCTGTTGGTAAAGCCTAGTTGCAGCAGAAAACAGCAGTGTTTTAGAGATGCCAGTACCATGAGATGACCACCAGGAACAGCAGCAGCAGTAGAGTACAGGCATCTGGAGCCTGGAAGACAAGATGTGTGCTACAAAGGGTAGAATTGGGGAAGTGACTCAAGCCCTTGGAGAAATCCAGATCATGAGTACATCCCAGATATTGGACAGTTGGAGTTTGATTTTGCTTTTGATTGTGACTGTGCCCTGATATATTTTCCTTCCTGAAGTAAGAAGATATTTTAGTGAGCCCACAGTTAAGAGACTTATAATTGAAAAAAGATGTTTAAAGTTTTTTAGATCATGGGGATGAATAAGAAAGTAAGGTTTGAGGCTTAATAGTGATGTATTCATGTGTCAAGTTGACAAGAGGTTGATTGTACTGGCTGATTTTGTGTTAACTTGACACAATCTGGAGTTATCACAGAGAAAGTAGTTTCAGTTGAGAAAATGCCTCCATGAGATCTGAAAGCTAGAAGTTCCTGGGCAGATCTCATACAGACCCTAAGAGAACACAAAGGCCAATCCAGGCTGCTATACCCAGCAAAACATTCAATTTCCATAGATAGTGAAACCAAGATATTCAATGACAAAACCACATTTACACAATATCTTTCCACAAACCCAGCCCCACAAAAGATAAAAGATGTAAAACACTAATACAAGAAAGGAAACTACACCCTAGAAAAGGCAAGAAAGTAATCTTTCAACAAATCCAATAGAAGATAGCCACACAAACATAAAAATAACATCGAAAATAACAGGAAGCAATAATCATTATTCCTTAATATCTCTTAACATCAATGGACTCAATTCGCAAATAAAAAGACATAGGATAACAGACCATACATAACCAGGAACAAGCATTTTGCTGCATACAGGAAACACACCTCAATGTTAAAGTCAAACACTACCTCAGAGTAAAGGTTTGGAAAACTATTTTCCAGGCAAATGTTCCCAAGGAACAGGCAAGAGTAGCCATTCTAATATTGGATAAAATCGACTTTCAACCAAAAGCCATCACAAAAGATAAGGAAGAACACATCAGCATCATAAAAGGAAAAATCAACCAAGAAGTAGTCTCATTTCTGAAAATCTATGCTTCAAATGCAAGGGTACCCAAATTCATGAAAGAAACTCTAGTAAAGCTCAAAGCACACATTGCATCTCACACAATAATAGTGGAAGACTTCAATACTCCACTATCATCAACGGACAGATCTCGGAAACACAAACTAAATAGGGAAACAGTGAAAATAACTGAAGTTATGAACCAAATGGATTTAACAGATATCTATAGAATGTTTCATCCTAAGTCAAAAGAATATACCTTCTTCTCAGCACCTCATGGTACTTTCTCAAAAAATTGACCATGTAATTGGTCACAAAAAAATCTCCACAGATATAAGAAGATTGAAATAATCCCATGCCTCCTATCAGATCACTACAGATTAAGGCTGGTCTTCAATGGAAGCAAAAACAAAAGAAGGCCCACATACACATGGAAGCTGAAGAGCGCTCTATTCATTGACAACTTGGTCAAAAAAGAAATAAAGAAAGAAATTAAAGTTTTCCTAGAATTTAATGAAAATGAAAGTACAACATATACAAGCATATGGGATACAGTGAAAGCAGTGTTAAGAGGAGGAAAACTCATAAGAGTTCTGAAAGCCTCCAAAAATAAACTGGAGAGAGCATGCTCTAGCTGCTTAACAACACTTCTGAAAGCTCTAGAAGAAAAAGAAGCTAATACACCCAACATGAGGAGAAGGGAAGAAATAATCAAACTCAGGGTTGAGATCAACCAAGTAGAAACAAAAAAAAACTAAACAAAGAATCAACAAAACCAGTAAATCAACAAGTTAGATAAACCTTTAGCCAGACTAACCAGAGGGCACAGAGACAGTATCCAAATTAACAAAATCAGAAATGAAAAGGGAGATATAACAAAATCTGAGGAAATTCAAAAATCATCAGATCCTACTACAAAAGTATGTACTCAACTATATGGAAAATCTGGGTGAAATGGACAATTTTCTAGACAGATACCAAATATCAAAGTTAAGTCAGGAGCATTCCCACTCAGAAGTTTTTATTCCATCATGGTGGTTTATTAACTTTAATTACCTGATAGCTCATTATTGTATAACAGTCACTGGTAATCCTGAGATGCCATCAATAATGATTATACTTTGTATTTTAGAGATTCCTTTGCAAATCCTTTGATCAGACTGGAACATGACAACAATGAGACTTTCGTTTGTTTGTATGTTTGTGTTATATTTTTATTGTATTTTAAAAGAAATGAACAATTTCTCTGATACTCTAGGATATTTACTTATTGTGCACTGGCTGTCAGTGGATCTCAGCAATGTTTCAATTAGACCTCTTAGCCGGTACTATTTTTGACTAGTAAATTTATAATTTCAAAAGATTTCCAAAATTACAATGCTGTGTGGTATAATATTTGAAACAAAGAAAAAGTATATATGATAAAACAGAAACATCTTACAAAGCATAAATTATTATTTAAATATAGTCAAATATATATTAAAAATGTTGCATGTCATTGAGACAAAATAACAAACTTGTGATGAACAGCCTATTTATTTTTGGTAGTCAAATGCCTACAGCTAGGTCATAATGCACATTATCATTTAAAATATAAAATAGGAATTGTTTTCTTTTTTGTAAATGGGAAGATAGCTTTAAATGTAACATTAGAATAATACTTTTAAGATACAACTTATGATATTTTTTTTAAATTTCAGTGTAAAAATATTGTCATGGTTTATTTATTATATTCATTGTTTTACACATATTAACAACATGGTGATCAGCATACTATGATTTAAAAAGTGATACTGGAAATTAATTTAATCTAGACAGCACTGATTTGTCCATAGCAAGTAACATGTGTATGAGAATCTTGTTTCCATTATGTTGTAATATACAAAAATGTCTACTAAAGGAATTAACAATGAATATGTATCATATGGACTCCAACACACAATCTACTTTATTCATTGCTGTGGACTGAAGACTACTGAAAAAAAGATGTCTGTGAGGATATAAAACAAGGTCAAGCATTTGAAAGATAGAGAGAAAGGCAGAAGCAAGGGGATATAGAAAGAGATATAGAGAAATATATATGATAAATAGATGATTGATAGATAATAGGTTTATGAAAAATTATGTAAGCAAATTACTTTAATATGTACTCAAATAAACAATCCTTAACAATAAAAAAAAATGGCTAGGGGAACTATCATCACTGATCTCAAGGTTCTACTAAAGATCAATGGTGATAAAAACCACATGGTATTGGCACAGAGACAGACAAGTTGATCAATGGAATAGAAGTGAACACCCAGGAATAAAACCACACACTTACCCACACTTGATCCTTGACAAAGAAGCCGAAAATATACAATGGAAATTTTTTGGGTCACTTTTGTATATTCTTATATCATCTTGAATAAATGGTGCTGCCCTAACTGGCCTAACTGGCTGTCTATATATAGAAAAATGTAAATAATCCCATATTTGTCACCTTGCACAGAGATCCAGTCCAAGTGTATCACGGACCTCAATATAAAACCAGATACACTGAATCTAATAGAAGAGAAAGTAGGAAAGAACCGTGAACTCATTAGCACAGGGAGAAATTTGCTAAACAGAACTCCAATGGCTCAGATTCTAAGATCAAGAATTGATAACTGGGTCTTCATGAAACTAGAAGACTTCCAAAAGTCAAACAACATAGTCAGTAAGCCAAGTCGTTAACCTACAGATTGGAAAAAAAAAATCTTCACTAACCCCACATCTGATAGAGGGTTAATATCTAAAATATATAAAGAACTCAAATAGATAATCACCAAAAGTCCAAACAACCCAATCAAAAAGTGGAGTATAGAACTAAATGGATAATTCACAACAGAGGAATCACGAATGGCTAAGAAGCACCTAAAGAAAATTTCAAATTGCTTAGTGATCAAAGAAATGCAAATCAAAAAAACCCTGAGATTACAACTTACACAGATCAGAATGACTAAGATAAAAACTTCAGGTGACAACACATGTTGTCGAGGATGTGGAGAAAGAAGAACACTCCTCATTGCTGCTGGGATTGCAAACTGGTACCACCACTCTGGAAATCAATCTGGTTACTGGAAGACCCAGCAAAACCACTCTTGGGAATATACACAGAAGATGCCCCACCATGCCACAGGGGAGTGGGTTCCATTATGTTCATAGCAACCTTATTTTTGATAGCCAGATGCTGGAAACAACCCAGATGTCACACAGCAGAAGAATAGGTATAGATAATGTGGTTCGCTTACACAATGGAGCACTAATTAGCTTTGAAGAATGAGAACATCCATAATTTTGCTGACAGTTGGATGGAACTAAAACATACCATCCTGAATGATGTAACTAAGACTCAAAAGGACCAAAAAAAAAAAAAAAAAAAGTACCGAATAACAAGATATAGTACACAGAACTCAAAAAGTTCACCAAGCTGAAGGGCCCAAGTGAGAATGATTCAGTTTCACTTGGGAGGGAGAATAAGGCAACCACAAGGGAGGAATTAGGGAGGAACCTGGGAGGAAAAGGGGATTGAGGGAGCAGAATATGATCTGGCAACCTCGGGCTGTAGTAGGTTGAGGGAACCTCTAGAATGTACTGGAGACTTGAGATTTGAGATACTCTCAGGACTCAAAGGGAGAGACTCTAAATGGAATGCTCTACAGTGAGGAATGGGGACTTGTAAAGCCCAACTCCTGCAGAAGAAAGGGCACTTAGTGAGGAATGGGGTTTCTATTGTACAATCCAAACTCTGTCCCATAATTGTCCCTGTCTGAAAGAATTGTAAGGATGGAAATGGAGAAGAGCCTGAGTGTCTTAGTTGGGGTTTCTGTTCCTGCACAAACATCATGACCAAGAAACAAGTTGGGGAGGATAGGGTTTATAGAGCTTACTCTGCCACACTGCTGTTCATCACTAAAGAAAGTCAGGACTGGAACTCAAGCAGGTCTGGAAACAGGATCTGATGCACAGGCCATGGAGGGATGTTTCTTACTGGCTTGCTTGCTTCTCCTGGCTTTCTCAGCTGGCTTTCATGTACTTCTGATAGGTCTGCCTTTATATGTTACTTGACTTTTTTTCCTTTCTGCTTCCAATATTCTTTCTTTGTTTTGCTCATTTGGTGTTTTGACTATTATGTGATGGGAGGGATTTCTTTTCTAGGCCAGGCTATTTGAACTCTGGTAGGCTTCTTCAGTGTTTCTGTTCAATGCTTTCTTTAGGTTAAGTTTTCTTCTATAATTTTGTTGAAGATATTTACTGGCTCTTTAATTTGGGAATCTTCACTCTCTTCTGTAACTATTATCCTTAAGTTTGGTCTTCTCATTGTGTCCTGGATTTCCTGGATGCTTTGGGTTAGAAGCATTTTGTATTTTGCAATTTCTTTGACTGTTGTGTCAATGTTTTTTATGATATCTTCTGCCACTGACATTCTTTCTTCTATTTCTTGTATTCTGTTGGTGTTGCTTGCATCTATGACTCCTGATCTCTTTCCTAGGGTTTTTATCTCCAGGGTTGTCTCCCCTTGTGATTTCTTTATTGTTTCTATATCCATTTTTAGAACTTGGATGGTTTTGTTCATTTCCTCTTCCTGTTTGATTGTGTTTTTTTGCATTTCCCCTTGAAGGTCTTCTAGCTGTTTACCTGTGTTCTCATGTATTTCTTTAAGGGAGTTATTTATTTATTTCTTAATGTCTTCTATCATTATCATGAGAAGTGATTTTAAATCTGAGTCTTACTTTTCTGGTGTCTTGTTGTATCCTGTGCTTGCTTTGGTGGGAGAACTGGGTTCTGATGGTACTACATTGCCTTGGCATCTGTTCCTTTTATTCTTGCCCTTGCTTTTTGCCAACTGGTTTTCTCTGGTGTTAGGTGGTCTTGCTCTCTCTGACTTTGTCTTGTCCCTCCTGCAAGCCTTTGAGTCAGTGCTCCTTGGAGACTAGCTCTCTCTGAGAGGAATTTGGGTTTTGGAGAGCTGTGGTTCAGGGTCAGCTCTCGGGTGCAGACAGAAACCAGAAGGATCCTGTCCCCAGCTGATCCTTGGTTCCTGTGTCCTTATGGCTCTGCAAGGGTCCCTCTTAATGGAGGAATTTGAACAGAAGTGGTGGTCTCCCTGTGTTTGAAGGTGTGTTGGCAATCCTGGAGACCAGCTCTCTTCTGGCTGTATTTGAGTATGGAGCACTGTGTCACAGGATCAGTTCTACCCTTTAGAAAGAAACCAGAAAGCAACTCCTCAGTCTCTGTGTCCTGAGATTTCTGGGTAGTTCTCTCTGAGCTGAGGTGCTGTCCTTATCTCAACTCATAGGCTTGTCCACACTCCTGTTAGGGTAGCTCTTTCCCTGCACTATTTGGGTATGAAGCTGCATGGCCAATTTTCTACATTTTAATTTTTTTTCGTAGATACTTATTTCTTTTTTATTTTTTGGGGGGGGATTACAGTCCCATGGCAATATACTCCAAGGTGATCTTAAAAATATAGCAAAGTAAAAATTCTTTTGCTATTATTCTTTTCTATTACAGAGTTTGATACCCTAGTCTGTCAAGATTTCTAATCCAGATCAAACATCCAGGACCCCATCTGTCTGTCTACAAAAACATCCTCACTTAACCTATTTAGAGAATTCCTAGGAGGCTGCCACCATCATCTCTAAAACCAAAGAACTTATTACTAACTTTCTGGGAAATATCTGTATGTTATTCCATCTTCAGTTTTCTAATAAAAATGCCCTGTTTTTATTCCACAGAATTGAGACTAAGACTGGTGAAACAGCTACGGATATACTCATCTCTGCCCATGGCTCTAGGTTACTTTCATTTTCACCTCCAGTCATTGACCATAACATATCAACATTTTCTAAGATGTTGTAACTGTTATCTTATCCAGTTTTACATTTAGTGAAATTTTTGTAGAGCTTCCTCTAAAGTTACATTTCTCTTGAATTCATGAACAGCTTTCACTTTAATATTATTAGTAACATCAAATACATTAAGCAGGCTTCTACTAGGTCTTGCTAAGTCACAAAATATGGGTTTAATCAAAGAAGGATGAAAGAGAAGGGACTGTAAATAGATAAGGAGAATGATAAGTACTAAGAATAGTTGAAGAAATGGTATCACGAGGTGCTTGTGCCAAAGAAGCAGGCCTTAGGGATTTTCAGTACTCATACTGGGGCCCACAAGCAGCCATAGCTCTGAGCTCTGAAACAAAGTACCCTCAGCATTTTTTCTTCTTTGTCATCATGGGTCCTAGGCAACTCCAACTTAAAGTGGAGTATCTCCAACATGGATATTTAGTGTTTTGATTATTACTTGATGGGAGGATTTTTTTTTTTGTAGGTTAATCTGTTTGGTGTTCTGAAAGTTTCTTGTACATTTATAGGTATCTCTTTCTTTATATTAGCAAAATGTTGTTCTATGACTTCATTGAAAATAATTTCTGGACCTTTTAGATAGGGATCTTGTTCTTCTATTACTATTATTCTTAGATTTGGTTTTCATAAAGTGTCATAGATTTTCTGGACATTTTGTGCTATAGACTTTTTAGATTTTGCATTTTCTTTGGCTGATACATTGATTACTTTTATCATATTTTCTATATGTGAAACTCTCTTTTATATCCTGTATTCTTCAGGTGATGTTTATATCTGTAGTTCTTGTCCTTTATCCTAGGTTCTCCTTCTCCAAATTTTTCTCAGTTTCTGATTTCTTAATCCCTCCATTTCCATTTTCAGTTCATGGACAGTTTTGTTCATCCCTTTCACTAGTTTAATTTCCTATATTTCTTTATATTTATAGTCTTCCTCTTTTAATGCCTCTTCCTATTTGAATGTATTTTTTATATTTCCTTAAGGGATTTTCTCATGTCCTTATAAAAGACCTTTTTTACTCTCTGTAAGATTGAACTTAAAATCATCTGTTTGGCAAATCCAGGATTTGTCTTAACAGGATAGCTGAGGTCTGGTGGTGACATATTACCCTGGGTCTTGTTGATTGGGTTCTTATGTTGTTTTTTAAGCATCTCAATTTCCCTGGTATTGGCTACATAACAATGCAGGTAGCTGGACTTCTCAAAGTGGGGTGAGGCATGGTCCAGAAAAAGGAGATCATGATTCCCTACTCTCTTGCTTGTACCTCAGACAGACTCCACTCTGCAGACTTTGTCCTGGTTGAACTCTATTCTTCAGAATATTTCCCAGTCAGACTCTGCTGGGTTGGCAGCATATCCAAGCAGGTTAGGTGGTTGGACATGGTTCTCAGCTGGTTATTATTGGGGACCTCAAAATTTTCCACTGAGAGTAGGATGCTCTTGTGGTCCCCCAAGTATCCTCTAGTGTGGGGAGACAGGACAGAACAAGACAATGGGGCTCTAGAGATCACATATATTATTAACCTCTGCTGGTTGTCCCAGGAAGTCCAGCTTGGATGGCAGGCTGTCTCAACTCTCTTAGTTATATCTCTATTGTCATTCAATGCAATCTGCCATAAGACCCAGATCAGGAACATACTGTTGAACTATGAGGAAAATATTTTCCCTTTATTTTGTACATTAATTGCCCATAAGTGTTGTATTTTAGCAATACAAAATGACCTAAAACAATGTTTTATTGAGATATGAGTATTGTGCTTAGAGCTCACATGTGAAGATGTCATCTCAAGCTGTTGAGGCAGCTGCATTTCATCAATGGAATATTAGCATATGAGACCTGCTTACAGCAGCTGGGTCACTATTTGAATGTGTTTGAAGGGTGTGCTTTGCCTTTTATTGTCTGCTTCCCAACCACCTTGTTGAGTAAGTTTATTCCATAATAACCTTGTGTCATGGCATTTGGCTTTATCACAACAAAAAACAACAGAACCAGCTGAATACTAATTGGAATTCCTGAAACCATGACTGTGATTCTGTCCTTTTTTAAGTTGCTTATTTCCAATATTTGTCATTGCAGCAAAAACTTGACTAACACAGATGGAAAGCTACTAGAATGTGACAAAAACAAAAAACAAGAACAAAGAAACAAAAAAATCTTTGTCACAACTTTCTTAATTGGTAATAGACTTTCCTTAACACTGTACATAATGTATAATGAACACATGACTGAGTATCCTTAACAGTTGGAAAATAAGATGATACAATGATATTTGTTTGCTTCAGTAATGTAGTGTAACTATCTACTTCTCCATTACAGTTGGAGATTTGAATTTGAATTAGAGTGATTATCCCAATGATGTTAGAAAGCCATCTCAGTTCAGGGGTGCCTAAGGAGATGAGGCTGAGGAAATAACTGTAGAGAAGATATATAAGAGAAGTGCTCGGTGGCCAAGAAATTATGTGCACTGGATGGTTTAGACTCACAAGGTCTAAAGTAAAAAAAAACCTTACATTGCATTTAGAAGAAGAGAATAGCCACACATTTTTATGTAACTTTGTAGTCTTTTTAATTAGATGAAGAAGGCTTGCTTAGTTCCCCTAGGCAATGTGATAAGTCAGAGAGAATAGCACATTGATAATGGAGAAAAAAACTTTCTGTAGAATGAAAATTATTTTTATAAAGAGAGCCAAATAGTAAACATGTTTGTCTCCAGCAGTCACATACTTTTTTCAAACCTTAATCAATGAGAAAATACAATCTCAACCATGAACTATGCAAAGTCATCTGTTGGATTTTACCATCTGTTACTCGTTTACCAGCCTACATTTTAGGATAAATGCATTGGAAAAAAATACTTTTAGAAAGAAAAAAATTTATATAGCTGAGCACAAAATAACACTTTTAACTGTGTATTTTAAGAAATCAAAATATTTTCTTTATCACATGTGAATTTGTTTCCTAACTTTAATATATTAGTCACATAAAATAGAAAAATATGTATAAAAACTATATATAACCAATTCATATTAAAAAATAAATAAGAGCTAGATTACTTTGATACCTCGATTAGCCAGATGTTGAAATTAGCAGTCAGGAATTTTAAATATCTATTACAAATATAGTCAGGAACTTAAGAAAATGATGAACATACTGAATGAACATATGGGAGATCTCTATAGAGAAATAAAAAATTATATTAAAAGTACCAAATTGAAATTTGTGAAGAAGAAAAAAATGAAGGAAACTCCTCACTAGATTATTTTGCATCATGTGGAGATATCAGAGTAAAAGTTGTGTGATCTGGAAAGCAAATCTGTAAAAATTATCTGATAGGACAAACAGGGGAAGCCAACTAAATTGTTAAGAGTCAAGAATTTTTCAAGAAGTAGAAATTTATCAAATTTCAATGTCATAAGAAAACACTGTGGCACCATTGATGTGTTTATAAAAATGATAAAGATATATATGTGCTATGTGTGTGCAGTGAGGTATGGGGGAAGGATATGCCTCAGCAGGCCTATGCTGAGGCATCCCTTACCCCTGAGGGACCAATCACACCACAGTATAATATAGAATAAAGTTTATCTAGGGCATGGAAAAGGGAGCTAGCAGGGTAGTAGAGGCAGGGAAAGTCAGAGAGAGGGAGAGAGTAGAAAAGTAGAGGAATAGAGAATAGAGAAGTGGAGGCTGGCCATAACCACGTGGAGAGAAGGGGAATGGGAATGGGAGGGGGAGCAAGGGGAAAGAGGAAAGGCAAGAGAGCAAGAGCAAGAGGAGGTAGCTAGAAGCCCCTATTATAGTAAGCCCATCTGGTTGTTTCCAGGCAACTATGGTGAGAAGCATACCTGGCTGTTGCCAGGTAACTGTGGAGTGGAGTTTAGACAGAATGCTAACAATCATCATATTTCAAATATATCAAAAATATAAATATTCTCAAATGTACTTCAGAAAAAATATTGACATAGGAAGGCATGAGCACAAATAGGCCTCAAATAACATGAATAATAAGAAAAAATAAAGAAAATTAAAATTAAGTAATAAAAGGGCTGAATCTCTTGACATCTTTCACATAAGAGTAACTTGCATGACAGAAAACAATGAAAATGATAAAGTTCAAGATGCATAAGAATATGACACATTCACAATGCTAAGAAAGAAAGTGGAACTGTACTCTAGAGGTCTACAGTTAAATAAGCTATCTTTTAAATTTGTATAAGCCACACTTGTGAATTACAGTCAAGAATTAAATACTTGAATCTCTACAGCCCACACACTGCAAATGTTAAGTTTAAAGAAAGTTGCAAGAGATGATGCTTGGAAGAAATAAGTCAGACAAGCATATGAAAATAGATGCCTTGATTCTTACTATATATTCTTATTTTGATTTCTCTACTTTCCAACAAAGCCAGCTAAGATAAAATCCATGACCGACTTTTTTTCCCATTGATTAAATTTAAATATTGGGAAAAATGCAAAGAAATTACTCAAGGACTTTAAGAAATAAGCAACTAGCAATTGCTTGTGCATGAGACTTATCAATTATATATGTACAGTTCATTTATTTTCTGATATTTAGTTGTATAATATCTTTGAGATCAGAAGAGAATAGCCAAGCAATAAGGAGTGGAAGTGATAGGATCTTGTGTTCCTAATTAAAATTCAGACTGCATAAAAAGTATTAATGAAACAAACTATGTGGTTTCACTTAAAATAACTGAGTCTGGAAACAACACATGTTCCTCAAGAATGAATATAAAATGAAAGATATTACTCAACTATTAATAAAATGATATTATGAAACTTTCTGGCAAATGACTCCAACCAGAAACAAAATATTGAGTGTGGTAGCTCAGATCAACAAAGACAAATATGATATATATTCACTTATAAGTAATTATTAGCTGTTAAATAAATGATAGTAAAGCTACAATCCACAAACCCAGAAGGTGAGGTTAAGATGAGTGTTCTAGGAGAGAAGCATAGCTTTCATGGATTCTTCACCTTTACATTCTAATTTCTTCTACTTGTGAGATATTTCTGTGCAGACTACAGAAAGTGAATTCTCAACATCTACTTAGCCACAAACCCTTGATTTACAATGTGTTGTAGTGGCTATTTCTGGTTGTCAACTTAACTATATCTGGAGTGAATTACAATCCAGAATTAGAGGGCTCACCTGTGATCTAGATCTTGAGTCTGAAAGACACATGTTTCAGGTGTAGTGGTATGCACACATCTAATCTGGGCTACACCTGCTGCTGGAGATCTACATAAGGACATTGGAAGGAGGAAGATTCAATCTTCATCACCTAAGAGCCTTGTGGGACTAAGTGACTGCTAGATCTTCGGGTTTTCATTCACAACTACAGCTGACAATTGTCGGGGAATTTAACTACAGACTGTAAGTTATTAACAAATTTCCTTACTATATAGAGATTACCTATAAGTTCTGTGAATCTAGAGAACCCTGACTAATATAGAAGTTGGTACTGGAAGTGGTTCTCTAGGAACAGAAAGCAGTATAAGGATGAATTTTTAAGAATCTGGAGTTGGGTTGTTTTGATTTACATTTCCCTGATGACTAAGGATGCTGAACATTTCTTTAGGTGCTTCTCGGCCATTCAAGTTTCCTCAGTTGAAAATTCTCTGTTTAGCTCACTTCCCCAGTTTTTGATAGGGTTATTTGGATCTCTGGCGTCTAGCTTCTTGAGTTCTTTGTATACTTTGGATATTAGCCCTCTATCAGATGTAGGATGGGTAAAGATCTTTTCCCAATCTGTAGGTTGCCGTTTCACACTATTCACAGTGTCCTTTGCCTTACAGAAGCTTTGTAATTTTATGAGGTCCCATCTATCAATTCTTGATCTTAGAGCACAAGCTATTGGTGTACTGTTCAGGAAAAAGTTCCCTGTGCCCAAGTGTTCGAGATTCTTCCCCACTTTCTCTTCTATTAGATTCAGTGTATCTGGTTTTATGTGATCCACTTGGACTTGAGCTTTGTACAGGGAGATAGGAATTGATCAGTTCGCAATCTTCTACATGTAGACCACCAGTTGATCCAGCACCATTTGTTGAAGATGCTGGTTTTTTTCCACTGTATGGTTTTAGCTCCTTTATCGAAGTTCAAGTGGCCATATGTGTGTGGGTTCATTTCTGGGTCTTCAATTCTATTCCATTGATCTACCTGTCTGTCATTGTACCAATGTCATGCAGTTTTTAATCACTACTGCCCTGTAGTACAGCTTGAGGTCAGGGAGGTTGATTCCCCCAGAAGTCCTTTTATTGTTGAGGATAGTTTTTGCTATCCTGGGTTTTTTGTTATTCCATATGAATTTGAGAATTGCTCTTTCTAGGTCTATGAAGAATTGAGTTGGAATTTTGATGGGGATAGCATTGAATCTGTATATTGCTTTCAGTGGGATGGCCATTTTAACTGTGTTAATCTTGCCAATCCATGAGCATGGGAGATCTTTCCATCTTCTGAGGTCTTCTTCAATTTCTTTCTTCAGAGACTTGAAGTTCTTGTCATAGAGATCTTTCACTTGTTTGGTTAGAGTCACACGAAGATATTTTATATTGTTTGTGACAATTGTGAAGGGTGAGGTGTCACCTCACACCAGTCAGAATGGCTAAGATCAAAAACTCAGATGATAGCAGATGTTGGCAAGGATGTGGAGAAAGAGGAACACTCCTCCATTGCTGTTGGGAATGCAAGATGATACAAACTCTCTGGAAATCAGTTTGGCAGACCCTCAGAAAAATGAACATAATACTACCTGTGGACCCAGCTATTCCACTCCTGGGCATATACCCAGAAGATGCTCTAACATGTAATAATGACACATGTTCCACTATGTTCATAGCAGCCATATTTATAATAGCCAGAAGCTGGAAACAACCCAGATGTCCCTCTACAGAGGAATGCATACAGAAAATGTGGTACATTTACACAATGGAATGCTACTCAGCTATTAAAAACAATGACTTCATGAAATTCGTAGAAAAATGGATGGATCTTGAAAATATCATCCTGAGTGAGGTAATGCAGTCACAAAAGAGTGAACATGGTATGTACTCACTGTTAAGAGGTTATTAGCCCAAAAGTTTGAAATACCCAAGAGTCACTTCACAACAACAGTAGTTCCGAGTGTTACATCCCAAATGGAGGGCTTGGAGAAAGGACTGAAGGAGCTGAGGGAATCTGCAGCCCCAGGGTGGTAGCAACAGTGGCAACTGGTCTGACCCCTGATACTTCGGGAGACTGATCCACCAACTAAAGAATACACATGGAGAGACCCATGGTGTTGGCCACAAATGTGGCAGAGGAGGGTCTTGTTATCCATCAGGGGGAGGAGAGGCCCTTGGACCTGAGGGTGTTAGATCCCCCAGTATAGGTGAATGACTAGGAGGAAAGATAAGAGTGGGTGGGTGGTTGGGAGGGTGGGTTGGAGAATATCCCCATATTGGCAGGGGGAAGGTGGAGGGAATGGGGAGGTTCCAAAGGGGAGATCTGAAACATTTGAAATGTAAATAAAATATGAAAAAAAAAGAATCTGGAGTTGGTTTAATTATTCACCATCACCTTCAACTGCTGAAACCTTTCCAGATATGCTCGCTTCTGTGAACTTGGGAGATATTAAAGACCCATGGTTGGAATTATATTTTAAACTTAAAGAAGCTAATGCCAAGGAGCAACTTGATGAATTGAGTGATTGTGTGCTCAAAACTTTTTTACAATATGGGAAAAAAATTTGAAAATCACTTTGCTGGTGGGATACTTTTAGTATCTCTGGAAAAGATGATGAAGGAAAAGAAGGAGTTGTATAATAAAGTTGAATGTATCCAGATTCAAGTGACCAATCTAAAGGTTGCTAGAGTACCCTTGAAGAGAACCTTCTCTACAGCAGCCATAGAGCTCAAGTTGCAGAAAATCAAACTGAATCCCTCTTTATAAGGTTGGCTGAATTGCAGCAAAAGTTCAGGTCTCAGCCTCAGTGGGTGTCAGCAGTTAAAGTAAGAATGGGATCCTATAACTTGGGATGGGGATGTGTGGGAAGACCCTGTTGAAGCTGAGAATTCTGAATTTTCAGATTCTCAATGGTTTACCCCACCTGAGAAGTAGTATTCTCAGCCCCACCCCTTGAAATAATGCCTTCTCCACATGCGGAAGATAATCCCTCAGAATCTGATGGGCCAACAGTGAATTTTCTGAAGAAAATGCCAGACAAGATAATATTCATGTTTCTCAAGGCCCACCAATAGTTTCTTCTAGACCTATATCTAGACTCAAGGCAAAACAGGCCTCTAGATGGTAGGTAGAAAGTGTAGTGCATGAGGAAGAGCACTACACTAGTAAGGAGCTTAATTAGTTTGCTAATTCATTTAAGCAGAAGTCTGGAGAATATGTGTGGGAATGGATTTTGAGGGTGTGGGATAATGGTGGAAGGAACATAAAACTAGATCAGGCTGAGTTTATTGACATGGGTCCTCTGAGTGGAGATTCAAGGTTTAATATGGAAGCTGCTATAGTTAAATAAGGTGTCAGAAGTTGTTTGAATGGTTGGGTGAAGCACTTATCAAAGTTATCCTATTGAAAAGGAGTTGGAAATTCCTGATATACCTTGTTTAGTGTTGATGAAGAGATTTTAAGGCTCAGGGAAATTGCAATTCTTGAGTGGATATGTTGTGTAAAACCTAATTCTCCACAATGGGAATGCCCAAAACATATGTCCTTCACCAATCTTATAAGACACAAACTGGTGAAAATGGCACCAGCACATTTGAAGAGTTGTGTTCTTGCCCATTTTCTTGTGCCAGACTTCAGGGCTGGAGATGCTGCTGCTCAATTAGATGAATTAAATGCAATGGGTTTAATGGGGCCTCAAGGTAACAAGGGCCAGGCATTGAATCACCAGAAACAAGGTGGTCATAGCAATTATAATGGACAGCATACACAAAACAACATTTATAATGACATATACTGTGATGGTCAGCACAGAAGAGGTGAAATTTATAATGGCATGACTCGTTCAGACCTTTGGTTCTGGCTAATCATTCATGGTGTTTCCAGGTATGAAATACATAGAAAGCCTATCTGTTTGAGCTGATTGTACATTGTAAGTAGAAAAAATCTCAAACAAATGAAAGAAAGTTTACAGTGGATCCTGGCAAATGGCAATCTTGGCCAGTGAATCAATTTCCAGACTTGAACCAGTTTGCCGACCCAGAACCCCTTGAAAGAGAGAGTGGCCAGGTTCCCCTGAAGAAGGATCTTGATAAGACACCTAAAAGTTTTGCTGTTAGTTTTGTTTTCTACAGTCCTTCTCCAGAGGGACCTATGGCCGTTGCAAGGGTAACTGTACACTGGGGGAAATGAAATAATCAGACTTTCAGAGGTCAATTGGATACTGGTTCTGAATTGATGTTGATTCCAGGAGATACCAAGAAACATTGTGGCCTTCCAGTTAATGTAGGGGCTTATGGAGTATGGGTGATTAATGGACTTTTGACTGATGTCTGACTCACAGTAGGTCCAGTACTTCCCTGAACACATCCTGTGGTCATTTCCCCAGTTCCAGAATGTATAATTGGGATAGATGTACTTAGAAATTGGCAGAATTCTCACATTAGTTCCCTGACATGTGGAATGAGGAACATTATGGTTGGAGAGTCTAAATGGAAGCCATTAGAGTTGCCTCTGCCAAAGAAAATAGTGAATCAAAAACAGTACCATTTTCCTGGAGGAACTGTAGAAATTACTGCCACTATCAAGAACTTGAGAGATGCAGGGGTGGTGGTTCCCAACACATCTCCCTTTAACTCTCCTATCTGGCTAGTGAAGAAGACAGATGGATCATGGAGAATGACAGTTGACTATCAAAAACTAAATCAGGTAGTAACTCTGATTGCAGAAGTAGTTTCGTTACTTGAGCAAATTAACTCATCTCCTGGTACCTGGTATGCAGCTACTAATCTATCAAATGACTTCTTCTCAGTACCTGTCCATAAGGACCACCAGAAACAATTTTCTTTTAGTTGGTAAGGCCAGCAGTATACCTTTACAGTTTTGCCTCAAGATTATATTAACTCTCCTGCCCTGTGTCATAACTTAGAAGGGATATTGATCGTTTGTCTCTTCCACAAAATATCATATTGGTATACTATATTGATGACATTATGCTGATTGGTCCAAGTGAGCAGGAAGTAGCAACCACTTTGGACTCATTGGCAATGCATATGTGTATTAGAGGATAGGAAATAAATCCAACCAAAATTCAAAGACCATCTACCTCCGTGAAATTCTTAGAAGTCGAGTGGTGTGGGGCATGTAGAGATAGTCCTTCTAAGGTGAATGATAAATTATTGCACCTGGCCCCTCCCACCACCAAGGAAGAAGCACAGCATTTAGTGGATCTATTTGGATTCTGGAGACAGCATATTCCTCACTTGGGTGTGTTACTTAGGCCCATATACCAAGTGACTCAGAAAGCTGCTAGCTTTGTGTGGGGTCTGGAACAGGAGAAGGTTCTTCAACAGGCCCAGGCTGCTGTGGAGGCTGCTCTACCAATTGAACCATATGATCCAGTAGACCTGATGGTACTTGAGGTGTCTGTGGCAGATAGATATGCTGTTTGGAGCCTCTGGCAGGCTCCTGTAGGTGAATCATGGAAGAGACATTTGAGATTTTGGAGCAAATCTCTACCATCACCTACAGACAACTATTCTCCCTTTGAAAAACAACTCTTGGCCTGCATTGGGCCTTAGTAGAAACTGAACGTTTGACAATAGGACACCAAATTACTTTGTGACATGAACTGCCCATCATGAGCTGGGTGTTATCAGACCCTCCAAGTCATAAAGTAGGTTGTGCACAGCAGCAGTCTATTATCAAATGAAAGTGGCAATCTATGAACGCGTCCCAGGAGGTCCTGAAGGCACAAGCAAGTTACATGAAGAGGTTGCTCAAATCCCTATGGTTTCTACTCCTGTAACAATGCCATCTGCTGCCAAGTATGTGCCTATAGCCTCATGGGGTGTTCCCTATTATTGGCTGACTGAAGACTAGGACCTGGTTTACTGATGGCTCTGCATGTTATGCAGGCACCACCAAGAAGTGGACAATTGCAGCATCACAACCCCTTTCTGGGACAACCCTGCAAGATACAGGTGAAGGAAAATCTTCACAGTGGGCAGAATTTCGGGCAGTACACATGGTATTACAGTTTGTTTGGATGAAAAATGGCCAGATGTACTGACTCATGGGCAGTAGCCAATGGATTGGCTGGATGGTCAGCAACTTGGAAAGATTATGATTGGAAAATTGGTGAGAAATACAACTGGGGAAGAAGTATGTGGATAGATCTCTTCAAATAGACAAAGGATGTGAAGATATTTGTGTCTCATGTAAATGCTCATCAAAAGATGACTTCAGCCGAGGAGGAGGTCAATAATCAAGTACATAAGATGACCCATTCTGTGGACAATCAGCCTCTTTCCTCAGCCATCCCTGTCATTGCTCAGTGGGAACATGAACAAAGTGGTCATGGTGGCTGAGATGGAGATTATGCTTGGGCACACCAACATGGGCTTCTACTCACCAAGCCTGACCTGGCTACAGCTGCTGCTGAATATCATATCTGCCAACAGCAGAGACCAACACTGAGCCCCAGATATGGCACCAATCCTCGAGGTGACCAGCCAGCAACCTGGTGGCAGGTTGAATACATTGGACCATTTCCTCCGTGGAAATGACAATGTTTTGTTCTTACTGGGGTAGATACTTATTCTGGTTATGGATTTACCTTTCCTGCACATAATGCTTCTGCTAAAACAACCATCTTGTGGACTTATTCATCATCATGGTATTCCATACAATATTGCTTCTGACCAAGAAACTCATTTCACAGCCCGAGAAGTGCAACAGTGGGCCCACGATCATGGAATTCACTGGTCTTACCATGTTCCCCATCATCCTGAATCAGCTGGTCTGATAGAAAGATGGAATGACCTTTTGAGGAAACAATTACAGTGCAAGTTAGGTGGCAGCAGCATGGAGGGCTGGGGCAGAGTTCTTCAGGAGGCAGTATGTGCTTTGAATCAGCACCCAATATATGGTACAATTTGTCCCATAGCCAGGATCCATGGGTCTAGGAATCAAGGGGTGGAAAAGGGAATAGTTTCACACACTATCACTCCTTGTGACCCTCTAGGAAAATTTTCGCTTCCTGTCCCCTCAACCCTAGGTTTTGCTGGCCTAGAAGTTTTGGTTCCAGAGGGGGAGATGCTTCTACCAGAAGCTACAATAAACATTTCATTGAACTGGAAGATCAGATTTCCCCTGGTCATATTGGGCTTCTAATGTCCTTAAACCAACAGGCTAAGAAAGGAATAAAACTGTTAGGAGGGGTGATAGATCCAGATTACCATGGGGAAATTGGATTGCCTCTCCACAATGGAGGTAAGAAGCATTATGTCTGGAGTGCAGGACATGCCTTAGGGAGTCTCTTAGTACTACCAGGCCCTGTGATTAAAGTCAATGGGAGACTACAACAGCCTAATTCAAGCAAGATGACAAAAGATGCAGACCCAACGGGAATGAATATGTGGGTCACTCCTCCAGGAAAAAAGCCAAGACCTGCTGAGGTGCTGGCAGAGGGTGGAGAAAATACAGAATGGATAGAAGATGAAGGTAGTTATAAATACCAGCTAAAACTATGTAACAAGCTATAGTAATGAGGATTGTAAAGTGATATGAATGCTTCTGTTGTACTTTGTTAAGAACATAATTGTCTTCCAATTTCTTTAACATCAGTTGGTATATAAGTTGAGATACTAAAGGAATGTTCCCAAGGGACATTGCCCCATTGTAAGTTTATAAATGTGTTTGTGATTGTACAAGGAATAGTTATATCATGATAAGTGTATTTATGACCTTGGTATTGTTTTATGTTTATATGAGATATCATTTGTGTCAAGTTGACAAGGGGTGGATTGTAGTGGTTATTTCTGGTTGTCAACTTGACTATATCTGGAGTGAATTACAATCCAGAATTAGAGAGCTCACCTTTGATCAAGATCTTGATTCTGGAAGACAGAAGTTTCAGGTGTGGTGGTATGCACAACTCTAATCTGGGCTATTCCTGCTGCTGGAGATCTACATAAGTACATTGGAAGGAGGAAGATTCAATCTTCTTCACCTGTGAGCCTTGTGGGATTGATCAACTGCTAGATCCTCCGGTTTTCATTCACAACTACTGCTGAACATTGTTGGGGAAATTGACTACAGACTGTAAGTCATTAACAAATTCCCTTACTATATAGAGACTACCTATAAGTTCTTTGACTCTTGAGAACCCTGACTTATACATCTGTCATCCCTCTAAGATGTGCTAAAGCACAAAATTTGTTGGAGTGGCCAATGTATGTTTGGCTTTACTTGAGTTCCGTTCCAGAAGAGTAAGCGTATAGGCTTAGATCTTTCAAAACCTACTTTAATTATAGTTCTTTAATGTTCAACCTCCCTTATGACCCACCCTCAAACCTATGTAGGGGAAAAGAAAAGTTAATATAAAGTGGAGGTTGTGGACCTGTTTAGAAATAATCCTTTGGGATCATTCCAATCTACATTGTCAGCACTCCAGTCAAGTAGCTAGACACCAGGACCAAACCAGTAGCAGAAGTTCAACACAGTAGAAAATGCTGGAATCCACTGATTAACAAGAGTTCAGGGAAGAGGCACAAAGCACCTGCAATACAACCAAAAGTTCTTTGTTGTGATCCTCTTTACAAAATCATAAAAAGTGAAGATAAAAAAAAAAAAATTAAGGCGAGTCAATGCAAGTGTGTCCTTACCAAGTACCAGCAAAGACTTGCAGGACAAACTAATGCAAGAGTGTTATTCACAAAGAACAGCCTCAGTAAAACCTAAGGAATACCTGCAAATAGTTGTAAGGAGAAACAATGCAGGAGAATTTTCCACTATCTATTGGGCTATACTTATCCTTTTTCTATCATCATGTGTCCTCTGAAATATCTGCCTCAGCAAAATATCACATTCCCTTTCATCAGGAGGTTTCCAGAAAAACAAACAAACAAACAAACATGTCTGTTCTCAGCTAAACATCCTCACACATATCTGCATCAGCAAAACATTATTTCATAAGACAGCTTTCAGAAAAATATCACATTACATGACTGAGTCTTCAGCTAATCCAGAAATTCACACTTAGGTGCCTGCACCTTGCACTGACTGTCTGACAAGAAACCTGAGACTAGATAGCAGAGAGACACAAGGTAAAACCAAACAACATAGGTTTAAAAAAAAGATTCCTAATGGTATTCTGCTATACTCATAGACTGATGTCTTGTCCAGTAGTTATCAGTGAGGCTTACTCTAGCAATTGCAGATAACCACAATTATACTTTATGAGAGATAATAAATTAGATGTCTCCATCAGGTCCCTCCCATTGGAGATAGCAGAATTCATGGAAGGATAGAAAAAAGTGTAGAAGGCAGAGAGGATGAACAACACCAGAACATGGCCAACTGAATCAATTAATCAGGGAACATATGTTCTTACAGAGAATGAAGTGGCAAGCAGAGGCCTTGCAGTGATTGTGCCAGTTATTTTGCATATATCTAATGACAGTTAGTTTGGTCTTTTGTGGAACTTCTAATAGTAGGTAGGTGCATGTATATCTGACACTTTTGCCAGCTCTTTAGACCATTTTTCTCCTACTGGGTTGCCTTTTTCAGCCTTGATGTGAGTGAGGGATTTTTCCTTCTCTTATTGTATCCTGTTTTGTTACATTTGGTTCTCTCTCTCTCTCTCTCTCTCTCTCTCTCTCTCTCTCTCAAAGAGAAAATAAATAGGAAGTGGATCTTGGGGAGAGGGGAGGTAGGAGCAGAGTTGTAGAGGGAGTGTAAACTGTGTTTGGGATATATTGTATGAAAGAAGATCTATTTTCAATAGAAAGAAAGAAAGAAAGAAAGAAAGAAAGAAAGAAAGAAAGAAAGAAAGATTAAATGAATAATTTGAAACACAAATCTCATTATGAAAATGAAAATTATAAATAGAAATTTTTGACAAGCAGGAATTTTACTGAATTTTTAGACAGATGGGGATTCCATAAACAGCTGCTAGTCGGGAAAATGATCCAGCCACTCTGGAAATGGTCCTGGAAGTTTGTTTCATATGTAATTGTAAACTCACCAATAACTTACAGGTTCATTTCCTGATATTAAAATAAGGAGATGAGAACTTATGATCAGTCAAGAATTTTTTTTTTGCTGACTCTGAACCTCATACCACATGCATCTTGGGAAAACAATTTATGACTCATGTTCATACTCAGGACATCGTGTGCACTAGACATAACTTCACCACTTATTATGTCCCTTGGATCTTCTACATGGCAGGCCCTCACTTCATCACTTACCCAAAAGCCCCATACACACTTTTTTATTCTGTTAAGGACAAGTAATAGTTAAAAACAATGGTATTTTAAGAAATTTAATCTATGAATGCCATGGATCTATTGCTATAGCATTAATGTGGACTTTTCTTCATACTTAGTTTCTATCAGTAATTTTCCCATCTAAGCTTTCAGAGATGGGAAAATGTAGCTATATGCTGTGTCTCAGCCTTGGTTCTCTTCTTCACGTTTCTTGTCACTAGAGCGGTAAGCATCCTCTGCCATATGTTCTGACCACCATAAACTCCTGGACCCAGATTTAGACTAGCCTAGAAGCATGAAGCTTAAATTATTCATTATGTTACTTGCTCTATTATTTTCTCACAGTAACAGAAAACTAACATAGTCATCTTTAAATAAACTCAACAGTGTTAATTTTCCCAATGAAACCTCTAGTAGGTGTGAAAATGTCAAATAAAATATTTAAAACTTACGTGTCTGAAAATTTAAGAAGTGTTCCTCTTTCTCCACATCCTCTCCAGCATCTGCTGTCACCTGAGAGTTTGATCTTAGCCATTCTGATTGGTGTTATATAGAATCTGAGGGTTGTTTTGATTTACGTTTCCCTGATGATTAAGGATGTTGAACATTTGTTTAAGTGTTTCTCAGCCATTCAATATTCCTCAGTTGAGAATTCTTTGTTTAACTCTGTTTAATCCATTTTTAATAGGCTTATTTGCTTCTCTGGAGTCTGATAGATAAATAGATAGATAGATGATAGATAGATAGATAGATAGATAGAGATAGATAGATAGATAGATAGATAGATAGATAGATAGATATTGGGTATAACCATCTAGCAGATTTATAATTGGTAAAGATCTTTTCCTATTCCATTGGTTGCCATTTTATCCTATTGTCAATATCCTTTCCCTTACAAAAGCTATTCAATTTTATGTGGTCTCATTTGTCTATTGTTGATCTTAGAGAATAAGCCATTGGTGTTCTGTTCAGGAAATTTTAGCCTGTGTCCATGTGTTTGAGGCTCTTTCCCACTTTCTCTTGTATTAGATTCAGTATATCTGGTTTTTTTTGTGAAGGTTCTTGATCCACTTGAATGTGTGTTTTGTACAAGGAGATAAGAATGGATCATTTTGCATCTTCTACATGCTGACCACAAGGTGAACCAGCACCACATGTTGAAAATGCTGTCTTTTTTCCACTGGATGGTTATAGCTTCTTTGTCAAAGATCAAGTGACCATAGGTGTGTGAGTTCATTTCTGGGCCTTCAATTCTATTCCATTGATCTACCTGCATGTCCCTATACCAATACTATGCAGCTAAAAAACAAACAAACAAACAAACAAAAAACAACAACAAAAAAAGCCAAAAAAACATGATTGCTCTGTAATACAGTTTGAGGTAAGAGTATTGATTTCCCCAGAATTTCTCTTATTGTTGACAAAAAATTTAGTATATTTACATAATGGCATACTACTCAGCTGTTAAAAATAGTGACTTCATGAAATTCACAGGCAATTGAATGGAACTAGAAAATATCATTCTGAGTGAGGTAAAACAGTCACAAAAGAGCACACATGGCATACCCTCACTGATAAGTGGATATTAGGATAGAGAAGCTAGAAGAGTTGCAATGGCCTCTGAGCAAAGAGAACATGGCCCAGAGGGTTGCCTGATTGGAGCTCAGAGCAGTACGAATGAATTATATCAAATAATAACTTGTATTATCGATAGGAAAGTGGATTCTAACAGCATGTACGATAGGCAGGGCAAAGTTATTGTACGTTTTGAGGCATGTTTAAAAATATAAGGCTGTGTGTGTGTGTGTGTGTGTGTGTGTATGTGTGTGTGTGTAACTTTTATATATTTTATCTGGAAAAATAACTGGTCAATGGTGAGAAGGAACCATACCCTGAGATTTTTATTATGTATTTTTACCACATATGACAACCAAACTAAGGCAAAAACTCACTTTAAAAAATTATTTTAAGATTCCAAAATGGAAAAACACTTTGTGTTCCTTTAAGATTAGGCATAGAGGAGAATTGTTATCTTAACCAAGCCACATGGTTTCTCTCCAACACATGTGGGTTGACACATAACACAAGTATGTGCTAAATGAGTTGTTTCTCCCCAAGATGCACAGGTTTATTACTAGGACAAAGAATGTGCTACATAATTCTGGGCTTCATGGCTTAAAGCTAAGACATAGGTACATCACCAAGCCAACCCAGACATGCTGGGCGGCAGTCTAAGAATTCAGCCTGAGGCTTTCTCAAATTATTCTAAGTTGTAGCAGAGAGCTTAAGCTGTGGATGCTGGAAGCCCCTGCTGGGAAATAAGACAAGGTACACAGAAAGCAGGCCTAATCATGATGGGAATAGAAAAAAATGGGAATTTAAGAAGTTAGTGTTATGTAATTAATTGGCTTCTTTGTACATGGGGTTTGTGGGAATTCTGTGATCACTTAGCTGACATGACCCATATATTGACCTGAGCATAGCCTTATACAGAAGTAGAAGAAAATTTTATTGAAACTAAATACATAAGATAGGAATAGAAATGTTATAATTTTAATTATAGATAAATGCAATAAAATATATTTTGTTAAAAATTAAGACAAATGACTTTAATAGAACATTAAAAGCATTTATATTTTATCGATATATTTGTATCAATCTCATTTATATCATGGTATATATTTTCATTTTCAGTTCTGACAAAGGATTCTTGTGTCAGTTGAAGCACTAATGTGTTTGGATTAATTTCATTTATTCGTTGAAGCAATCCAAGGCAGAAAACAAAATTCATTTATATAGTATATATGTGTGATTTTATGTATATGTGTATGTGTTTGTATGTGTGTGTATACAGATGGGTTTATATGTTGAATAAGAAAGAGTTGCTGAAAGTTGGTGATAAATATTTTCATTGTTTACACTATCAGGAGTAGTTACTTTTTAATGGAAAAAAAGGCAAAATAGAATCAGGCTATCAACAGCCAATCATGGATAGAGGATTGCTTCAGGTCAAGATTAAGCAAATATGCCTTTAGCTATCTAAAAACAGCATTTCTGTGTGTCTAAAATTTTACTGTACATTCACATCTTTGTAGAAATTGTATAAAACAGAAATAACACTTCTACACCTCAAAATTCTGAGAAACAGGTGCATAGATAATTGTGTCCTAAAGGTCAGCTAGTCATGATTTTGAGTACTGTAATATGTTTTCAAAGTAAGCAGTGGTTTTATTTGTGCTAGACCTCTTCCCATCTCAAACACATGAAGGATGTTGCCAGATTTCCAAAGTTTAATAACCACAACAAGATTAAGAGAAAATTGCTCACTTTTCATGGTTGGTGGTACTTAAAAAGAATTGATTGATTCTGTCACATATATGGGATTAGATTTTGTTTTGCTTTGTGTTTTCTTTGTTCTTCCTGAACACACAAGAAGATGAAACA